>NDGN011345939.1:0-10732 GCA_002564285.1 Tympanoctomys barrerae | reverse complement strand
CACACACACACACACACACACACACACACTAATAAATAAATAAATGTTTTTTAAAAAGTCAGGCAATATTAAAAAAAAAAAAAAAGAAAAGAAAGAAATCTTCCCCTTGAAGCTCCAAACTTGCCCAGGACCTGCATGCCCAACACTTAAATAGGATCTACTCTTAGAAATAGAAGTGTATAGTAGAGTCGTCCAAAGTTCACACACACACACACACACACACACACACACACTATTAAAATAGTGGAGGAAAGAAAGGGAACCCAGGGACTTAATCAGAACACAGGGAAAGGAGCACATGTCCCGCCTCCAGACACTCAGCTCTGGGCCCCTCCTCTCCCCGCTGCCCTCTGGCCCTGGGCTGGCATCTATGGCAGCCAACAGCCCCAAGTGGAGGCTGTTCTCCTCCCACCCAGCTTCCCTGGGACTTGGATGCTGTTGTCAGCTTTCTTGTTGCTTCCTAATGGTGCTGATAAGCAACACACAGCAGCCCACCCTCCTCCAGAACTCAATCGTTCTTTGAGATCTGTGCCATCCTTCTGCACCATCTGTAATGTCTAGGACTAGCTCCTCTGCCAGCAGAGAACCCAAAATAAGAGTGTCATAAACACTGAACTTTTATTTCTCAGTTAAAGAAGTCTCAGCACACCAGGTGTGGGAGTGCATGCCTGGAATGTCAGCTTCTCATGGGGACTACTGAGGCAGGAGAACTGCAAATTTGAGACCAGCTTGGGTGATTCAGCAAGACTGTCTCCAAAAGCCAAACCAAACCAGTCCAAACCAAACCAGGATGGTATACAGTGGTATAATACTTGCCTAGCACGTGCAAGATCCTGGGTTACCCTTCAGGAAAAATAAGTCTCAGAGCTCAGAGGTACACTATTCAGAGCAGGTAAGTTGCCTTCATGAAGTCCTCAGAGACACAAATGTTTTCCTGCTCATTTAAGGGGGCACCCTCGTCCTCATATCCAAAAGTTAGTCCACATGTCAGCCATCATACCTGTCTTAGTTACTTTTCTTGTTGCTGAGGCAAAATATTCAACACCCAAAGTTAAAAGAGGAAAAATTTATTTTGGCTCACATTAGCCGAGGTTTCAGTCCACAGCTGGCTGACTCCAAGGCAGGGCGGCAGTGGCAGGGGGGCATCACAATGGAGAAATAGTCTATGGTGTGGCAGACAGAAGGCAGCAAGAAGCAGCAGCAGCCTTCCTCTCCTTTGTATTCTATTCAGGCTGCAACCCTATTGATTGGTGCCACCCATACTCAGGGTGGGTCTCTCCCATCAGTATGCTGGTCCACATGTCCCTCATCCAAGACACACTCAGAATCTGCTAGATTAAGTCAAGGTGACGTGTCACGATTACTTTCACAAGCCCCATAGAATTGCTGATGTTAGATGCACTGATAATTTAAGAGAAGAATCTACACTTGGGTGATGCCTTCAGATTGAGCAGTGTGAGCGGGGTTAGGGAGTGTTTTACCCTAACAATGGATGTTCTTAATATTGCTTGTGATTGAAAGGTTTTCATTCTGGGGTAGGATGCCTGTCCTGGGGCAGGCTTAGATAGGGCTGGGCATCAGCACGCCTGAATCTCCAGCTCTGGACACACTGGGGTATTCCTGGTGATGGTGCTATTGTTGGTGTTGGTGGTGTGGTAGTGGTGATGGCTGTCTTACCCCAATTTGTTGCTGCTATGAAAGAAAACTTATGAGCCAGTCATGGTGGTACATGCCTGTAACTGCTGCACTCTGGGAGACTGAGGCAGGAGGATCACAGGTTCCACCCTAGCTGAGCAACATAGCAACTTAGTGAGACCCTATCTCAAAATAAAAGTTAAAAGGGGCTGGGTTGCAGTTCCATGTGAAGGTGCTTGATTGAACCCCAGTATGGCAAGAAGCAAAAATAAAACAAAACAAACAAACAAGCAAAAAAACCCAGACACTGGGTAATTTATAGAGAACAGAGATTTATTTGGTTCAAAGTCTGGAGGCTGGGAAGTCCAAGAGGATGACCCTGGTATCTGGCAATTGTCTTCAGGCATTGTCACTGTGGGTAGAAGGTAGCTGAGAGCCCACTATGGTGGCACATGCTTGTAATCCTAGAACTTGGGAGGTTAAGGCAGCAGATCTCCATAAGTTCAAGGCTAGTCTGGACTACAAAGTGAGATCCAGGGGCTGGCCAAATAGCTCAGTGGATTAAAGCACCTGCAAGCAGGTACAGGGGCCGAGGGTTTGGTCCCTGGGCCTGTTGTGCTGGCTCCACCCCCAGGGTACATTGAGAAGGCAATTGAGACTGGGTGTGGTGGCACATGCCTACAATCCCAGCACTTGGGAGGCTGTAAACAGGAGAATCACTACAAGTCTGATCTAGTAGTGAGACTTTGAACACCCTGTAGACCCTTCCCTAAAATACAGAAACTCCCCCCCCAAAAAAAGTGAGATTCAGTGAGAGAGAGAGAGAGAGAGAGAGACAGGATATGCATTGTGATACCTGACCTGCTTTCTCAATAATGGAATTAATCCATTTTTGTCACCTCTGCAAAGTCCTACCTCAACATTGTTGGGTGGCAGTTACTTTTCAACATGAGTTTTGGAGAGACAAACCATAGCAGTGGTAGTGGTGGTAGTGGAGGTGGGATGGAGGAGGCCAAGTGAGGTAGCCTTGGTCTGGAGCCAAATCAGGACCTAGACGGACTTGGCTGCTACGAGACTAGAGTGGGGCTAGATCTAGAGATGCCACTTCTGCTCATGGTTGTGCTTCGCCTGGTTGTTGGGATTTGTTCTTCTCACCGTAGACAGCAACTGTCTTGAAGGTGTGTGCTGGTCTCAGTGGTCAGGACGACAGGGATCTCCCGGATTCCCTGCAGTGTGTTTGGGACTGGCTGGGGCTCCCTGGAGGAGTGGGAGGAAGCAGAGGCATAGCCAGTCTGTCCTGGGTGACTCACTGTGCTCACTTGTTACTCCGGATTCCTGTTGCCTGGGAAATGCCCCTTCTTTAGTTGTCTGACTTCCAGTTTCTCCTAGACCAGCATCCTTTCCTGACAACCACACCTCCTGGGTGTCTGGATTTAGCAGAGCTCAGAGTGACCTTCCCAGTGCTCTACCTCCCACTCCTTAACTCTAAGCTGGATAGTTCCCCAAACGCCAAGAGATTCAGAGGCACCACTCTTCAGTGGCCCCAGTCACCTCTGGGAGGTGACACAAAGCAGGTCAGGCCTATGTTGGCTCAGTCCAGGCTACCTGCTTAGCCTGTCGCCCTTGGTGCCCATGGTTCTGCTTTGACTTTTCGTGGCACTGGGACTAGAACCCAGGGCCTCTCATGTTCCAGGCAGGTGCTGTACCACTGAACTATTCCCAGCTCAGTGTCAGCCATTCTGAACTGCTAATAGGTCCTGCACTTTGGTGCCATGGGGTGTGGGGGACACTTTTCCCCAGTGTCTTCTGTTCTGACAGAGTGGAAGGGATTTTAGGCTTTCTAGAGGAAGTACCTGAAAAAACACCTGGAGCTGTGTATACCTTCTATCCATCCTGCCTGGGTTGGGAGTAGGCCCCTCGACTGGTGACTTCGGAGCCCATGCTGTGCACAGCCAGCTGGGAACCTCCCCCTTTGGGACCAGCAGGTGTTTTCCAAGGGCCTCAGACTGGGGTGGGCTCATCCTTGGAAGCAGTAGGAGGCCTGCACTTTGGGGGTGAAAATTGCTCAGTTTGTGGGAAGCCTGTCCCCTCCTGAGCGCTGTTCAGTTCTCACTGTGGCCCGAGGTCACCAGGTGCTCTTTGTGTTTCAGCCTCTGTTCTTCCCAAGTGAAGCATCCTGTTTTCATCCCCACGTTAAGTTCTCTTGGGCTCTGCAGCGATCACTTCTCCCGTCACTCTTTTCCTCCTTGGAAGCCACCAGGACCCCTCCCCCACACTTCCTCCACACCTTGTGCATTCTTCCCCCAAGCTTTGCCTGTTCTCCCGCTGCTGCAGGTGCTGCTGACTGTGGTGGAGGTCCCTATGCCTGATGATGCAAGAGGTTTTTTATTTTTTTGGTGAGGGGGAGAGCACATTTTTCTGTTCATAGTCCTTGTGCTTTGCGTAGTATCTAGTCCACATTATATCGGTGAATGTTTGCTGAACAGTTCAGTATAGTCTATTTAGCATCTATTTTGTTCCAGGCACTGTGCACTGGGCTACAAGAGAGAGTAAGATACCTGGGCATTCCTGGAGGTGTGTAGTCCAGTGGAAAAGGTGTCCTTGTAGGCGAATAGTTATCAAGTAATCCGGTAGGTCCTAAACTTATGAAGGATGCTGCTCTTGTGTCATTAAGAAGTAAGGGATCTGGAGTTCAATCCCAGCACCCTCAGCCACTGGTTGTTTTCATAGCAAGAGGGAATTGCTGGGTAGTGTGAGTCTTTGTTTGAATAGAAATGGAATTAAAACCAAAACACAGATTTACAGAACAAAGCTGTAATAAGAAAGTTAGAGGGAAGATAGGAAAGGACTCCAGCTTAGGGATTGGAGGGGTGCACGCTGATATACAAGTCAGCTTTCAAAGATTACCTGGTAGGGCTGGGCCTAGCTGGTCATTTCCTTAGTCCTGGTGTCATAGTTCTGCAGTCTCTCAGGAAAGGACTGTCTGCCTGTGGCCACCTCAGTCATGTGGGCGCCACCTTTCCTGGAGTCCAGGTGATCACAGAGTCAGGACAATGGCTGGAGGCCTGAAGCCTCTTATCTTGCTATCCTCAGTCTTTTTTTTTTCTTCCCATAATTTTATTGATGTCCTCAGTCTTAAAGGGGAATAAGATCCTGTGAATTCAGGGGTGATGGACCCTGACTGCTGGGCCCCTGGACAGACACTCCCTCAATGACCTACATACCCATCTGCAGAGCCCAGAGGGATATGAGCCAAGATTCGCAGTAACAAAAGACATAAAACAAAAGTCAAGCTTCTTCTGCTTCCTGTAGACCCAAGTGAAGAGACATGATTCATAGCAAAAATGGCTTAAAGTTCCTGACTATCTTAGAAGAAAGCAGAAATCATGGTGTTTATGAACAGCAGGTAAGGGCCCAGGAGCTTCCCTGTTACCCATCTCTGTGCTGGTCCCTGATTATGTCTCAACTGCACCAGCAATAATGGTGTCATTCCCATGGGCAAAGGATAATATAAGATTACGTAAAGGCATCCCACATGGCAACGGAATATGTAATACATGACCAATAGGTATCTGTAGAGTTGAGTGTGTCCCATTGGGTGGCAGCACAGAACCCAGATCTTTTGACTTTGCTTGGGGCTGTTGGGCAGAGGAGTGACATTGGCATTGGACTCAGAAAGCAGCCGGAAGCTGCATTTGTGGAGAGAGGTCTTGGAGACAGGCTTCCCTGGGCCCTGAACTCCATCCCGGAGAGCATTCTCTCCCCTCTGAGGTGCTGTGCCTGCCCCTGCCCTAGAGGCTGCTGAGTCAGGCCCAGGTCTGCAGGACTCTGATCAAGGGAGCTTTTAGCTGCAGGGCGCGTCTGGACAAAGCCTCTGAGGCCAGGATTTTGTGTCCAGCTCTGCTTTCTTGGAGCAGTTTTGACCTTTGCCTGCCCTTCTTGTCCTTTCCAGCTTTACCCCCTCCCCCAGTCCCCAAAGCAAAGCAGCTGTGGCTCCTGCCTCCAGGATAAAGTCCCAGCCCCTTTTGTTTTTGACTTTGGCATAGATGTCTCCTGTCTTTAGGCCTAGTTCCTTCCTCTGTACAATGGGGATGATGATGCCTGTGTCCCAGGGCTGCTGTCCGAATTCAGTCTGCAGGGTGAAGCCTTTCACGATGGTCTCATGGGAGGACTGAAGGAAATGGGCCAGAGGCTCCCGCCTCTAAGTAGCCTAAAGGAGACTGTCTCAAAGTAAAAAAATAAAGTGGCGTGGGGAGGTAACGAAGGCCTTGAGGTAACGAAGGCCTTGGGTTCAATCCCAGAATCACAACACAAAACAACCACCTGGGGGAGGGGAGGGAGCACTCAGCTCCTGCCTGAGCTGCCCAAGCTCCAGAGGGGGCCAGGGGCGTGGAGGTAAGATGCACAGGTGGTTGTTTCCGCGCTGTGATTCTGGGAGAGTTGTGCAGATTCAGTGTTCACGCAGCCCGGGGCAGTCGGCCCGGGTGGGACAGAGAAGCTCTGCTGCCGAAGCTCTCCCAGCTGACGCCCAGGGGGCTCCACCCAGAGTGTGGAGCAGCAAGACTCTCTGAAGTGTCCCTCCTGTGGCCAGCAGGTGGGACACGCCTAGATTGCCTGGGCTGCTGTGCAAGAAGAGGAATTGTCTTGCTCTGCTAAAAATATATGTATACAATAGTTATAAAATAAAGCTTCCTCTTAAAATATTTCTATTACAGCACCAGTGGGTCCACCCACAGCTGCAGGTTGAACGTGGCTGCATAGTCCCTTCTCCTCTGTCCCCACTCCTCCTGTGGGCCCCACATCCTGTGCCTGGCCACCCCCACCACTGTCTCCTCACCTCCATGTAAGTAATGGCTCTGCCTGAAGCGCAGAAGACCTCAGGTGCAGAGTGGCCGCTGGGGGGAGGGGAGGGAGCGCTCAGCTCCTGCCAGGGCTGCCCAAGCTCCAGCATGGGCCAGGGGTGTGGAAGGTGAGGCGCCCAGGTGGTTGCTTCTGTATTGTGATTCTGGGACTGAACCCAAGGCCTTCGCACGGAGTTACCTCCCCACCCCACTTTATTTTTTTACTTTGAGACAGTCTCCTTTAGTTGCCAAGTGGGACTGCACTTTGTGACCCTTCCGCCTCAGCCTGCCTGAGGGCTCTTAAAGAGGCTTAAGTGGTCTGACGCTTACTGAGAAGGTGGCCGTGGAAGGTATAACTTCTGTGTGGTGGAGGGTGGCTGTTAGATCGCTTGACTCAGTTTCTGTACTGAGAAAGAGCTTAGCAGGTGCCTGGGACCCTGCTCCGTCTCTCAACTGTCGGGGAGAAGAACTTGCTCTGAGCAGAGGCTGAGATGAAGGGGCCAGCGCCACCCCCTTCTGTCCCATCTGCTGGACCCTGCTTGTCCTGGAGTGGGCTGTGGTGGTGAAGAAGGGCTAGTCCAGCCCCCACCCTGTCTCACAAACCAGGGTCAGCGGGGCAGTTAGAATGCGTCCTGCTTCACAGAGTGGGTGACCAGGCCACAGCGTGCCCGAGATACCTGGAGAATGAGGGCGGAGGGACAGCCGTTCTGCAGACCCAGGCAGCTGTCCTGACAGCGGCTCCCAGCAATGCAGAGGCTGGGTCCATGTGTCCTGGCCTTAGCTGACGTGGCCTCTCCGCAGCCACGGCAGCAAGCGTACAGTGCTGGCTTCACAGTTCTAACGTGAAGAACTAGAAAGTGAACATTTGTGAAACTGAAAAATGAAGCAGGACCCGTGCTGAGTCCTGAGCTGTGGCTGGAGATTGGGCCACTGGGGTGGAGTCGCTGACCACTCAGGTCCCGTTCTGAGCAGATCCGGGGAAGCATGATTTTCCAGCAGGCAAGTGAGAAAATGCAGATGGGCGTGACTGTGTGTGGTGGATGGCCAACTGGCGGTCAGCTTGTGCCATCCAGCTGAGCTGAATGAGCAAGGCCTGGGTGTGGGAGGCCCCCTGGGGACTGCTGCCCGCAGCATAGGAGGCAGAGCTGGAGAAGAAGACGAGAAGCTGCCAGGGAGGCTGTAGGATGCTGCTGGTTCTCCTGGAGGTGCTTGTCATGCTGGCTTTGCTGATGAACTCAGCTGTTCTCATTGTCAAAGAAGTTTGGGACCTTGGTGTCAGTGGGAGGGGCTAAGGTCCACTTTGAGGGAGCTCTGGTCCATGCTTTGAGCATCACTTCCTGGCCCTGGAGGAGAAGATGGTCTACAGCTCTGTCTCCTGGAGAAGCTTGTCGTGTTGGCTTTCCTGATGGGAACTCAGCTTCCCTCATCACTGGAGGAGCTCAGGACCTCACTACTGCTGAGAATGGCCGTGGGACTTTTCTGGAGTTGATTCTTACCTCAAGTGTTGCTTGCTGGCTCCGGTATGGATCCCTCAGCCTGCTAGCACAGATCCTCCATCCTGCAGGCATAGGCTTTCTAGCCTCCACCACTGACCTCTGAGCCTTCCCCATGCAGAGTCTGTGAAACAGGCCTGCAGGAGACATTGTTGTGGGGTCTTGGCTGCCAGCTGGCTTTGTGGGAGGTGCTGTCATGGTCTCTAGACCCTCAGCTGGACTCATGGAGGACATTACCATGGGACCCAGGTCCTCCGCCGGGTTCTTTGGTCTTCACTGTGTGGAAAGATCTCCTGCACTCTTTGTGCATGACTCTCTGGGTGACTATTATAAAATAATCTTATAATTATAAGATAATAAAATAATCTTAAAAATAAATAAAATAATATAAAATGATCTTATAGTTAAGTGTCCTCTATTGTACTGTTTCCCCTTGCAGGACCCCTGACCAGAACACTGTGTTAACCACATTCAAGAGGTCATCAGGCTCCTGTGTGGCCTGCCCTTCCTGTGGTCCTCCGGCTTGCTCGGCGTGAGTGGCGTGAGGGGGGCTGCTTTGCTCTTGGGACTCAGATGTGCGCCTGCAGCTGTTCTGTGCTTGCTGCGCTGTGGGCAGGAAGCTACATGGTACGCTAATGAGCAACTGATTAGACAGGAAACTGCCCGGCCACCAGCAGCGGCTGCAATTCCCCTTCAACACAAGAGGCAGAAGATAAAGGAAATGCTCTGGTCCGCATGAGGACCAGAGATATCTATAACAAATTAGGTTATATTTATGGTGAGTCCGTGGGAGGGGAGAACATTTGCATAATCCTCTCTCACTTGGTCTACGTGCAGAAAAGGATGGAGGCAACTTTTAATCTCAAACACATGTGTACATTGGGTGGCTGGGATAGTCAGAAAGAGAGCAGAAACCATGGAGAGATCAGGGGAGAAAATTACTCAGAGCCTAAGGTAAGGGAAAGGAGAGGGCACTAATGCAGGATGACCCTCTCTTGTCTTGTCCTCCCCGCTTTCCTGTGTAGATGACGCTGATGAAGGCACATATCTCATATTCCCCCCCAAAATGTTGTGAAACATTCCACAGCTGGAGTTGGGATGAAGGCAGAGGCTGCTGGGAAAGGGCCTGCCTGGGCATAACTCCTGTGGTGGGTGGCCAGGGACAAGGTGGTCTCTATGGGTGTGGACGCTGGTCCTGTGGAGGAGCCCTCAGCTGCCACCCAGGCCCTGCCTGTTTCCTAGCCAAGCGTCTATCAGCCGCTCTGCCCAGGTGAAGAGAACTGGCTGCGACAGCTCCTTGTTACGCGGGGGCGGAAGAGTGGTGGGCAGCAGCATTTAGAGGCCAAGAATGGGGGACGCAGCTCCCGAATGTTTTAGGCAGGTGCCCCAGACAGATCTGATCCTTGTCCCTCACAGCACTGGGCCCCAGAGCCAGTATGGGGTGCATCCCTCAGCAGCCCAACACATGCACACCAGGGCAGTGGACTGGAGCTTAGATTAGTGTGGCAGCTCTGGCTGCGGGCTCCTTGCCCATTGGGGCTGCCCACCGCACCCCGTCTCTCCCTTGGCCTCTGTCTTTGAAGTTCCCTCCAAAGGCTCCTTGTCTCTTGCTTTTGGCCTTCCCATGACAACTTCTCCTGAAATATAAACCAACACCATCTGCTGAAGCTGGCTCCTTTCGCAGAGAACACTTCTGTTGCCTCCTTGTAGGCCAGGCCCCTAGGGAACTTTGCAGTTTACCTTTTGAGTCTTTTACTTCACTTATAATTGCATGGGCGGCATAGACAGTCTCAATTTCTGTGGCCTAGCAGCCTCTTTTCTGTGCAGCTATGGTACCCTAGTTTTGTTGGGGGCCCTACCCCTGCTCAAGCCTCCATTTTTGTGCTTTATGTAAAAGCCACCTGACTGCAGGCTTCTGACAGGGCAGCGCTAGACCTAGGTGAGGCCAATCAGTACAGTGCACCCTCCTTGCTCCTCAGTTTAGTGATTGGTTTAGGATGGGTCAGGTGACCTGCATGAGTCAGTCAGGGTTAAGGACACTCGATTCCTGGGTTTTTGGGATCTTAGACTCCTTTCATTGATCTTGAAGGAGGATAGAAGAAATTAAATAGGGAGGATAGAAAGGAGACAAGGAAAATTGTAATTTTAAAATTATATCTTTAGGAAGCCTGCAACTTTAGGATGCAAAATAGTCCAAGGTTATAATTTCTTTTTTCTCTTGCTTCTAAGCCTGATTTTTCCCTTCCCTCTTAATTCTTAAGAGTCTGAAAGATATATTAAGTTTGTAAATTGTGTTTTTTTTTGATACAGGAGATTTGTAAACTCCAGAGACTTCCACTCAAGATAATAGTATAGTGACTTTTTTTTTTTTTTTTTGTGGTACCAGGGATCAAACTCAGGATCTTATGCTTGCCAGGCAAGTGCTTATGCYGCTGAGCTACATCCCCAGCCCCACACTCAAGATAATTGCATTGTCTTCAAACTTCAAACACATGCAAATGGTTTAGATTCTAACCCACTAACAGAATATCTGAAAGATAGTAGAAATACACATCATAGATCCTTGTCTTGAGGACACCCCAAGACCACATAAGTGGCCCCAGCCCCAGCCCTTACCACACCTCACCCTTCGCTGCCCACCCTCTTTCTGAGCATGCACTTATTTCATTCTACTCAGTACCCCTGCCCGCAGCTCTCATGCATCCTGAAATGATTTTCTGTCATGAGAGTCTACGAATCTTCTGCACCATGGCGTGGTGGTAG
>NDGN011345936.1:0-10965 GCA_002564285.1 Tympanoctomys barrerae | reverse complement strand
GATCCTGAGAATCTTCAGAAGATTTTTGAATCTAGCAGTTAACTGGAAGGATTCTCACCCTGACTAACTATATATGCAGACACCTGTGAACTAAGCAGCTACACTGAAGATGGCAATTTGTAATAGTAGGTTCATGCTTGGAGTGCCTGTCATTTTGGTCTTCTGAATATGGGCTGCTTGTCATGAGGAGAGACACTGTATCTTGTACTGGTCTCCCTATGACACTCCTTAACTCCATGCAATAACAGGTATCTTGAGGACAGTCTAAGTCTTACTTGTTCCACATTTCCATTGCCTGATCCAGCTTTGTTTTTATTTTTATTTTTATTTTATCTTGTACTTTTTTAGGGAAGGTTCTGCAGGGTGTTCAGGGTCTCACTACTAAACCGGACTCTTAGTGATCCACCTGCTTATAGCCTCCCAAAAGCTGGGATTATAGGGGTGGGCCACCACACCCAGTCTCAATTGCTATCTCAGTGTGCCCCGGGGACGGGGCCAGCATGGCAGGCCCAGGGATCGAACCCCTGGCCCCTGCACCTGCTTGCAGGTATTTTAATCCACTGAGCTATTTGGCTGGCCTTCTAGCTTTGTTTTTAAATGAACATGTGAAGAAAAAGTAAGCAGTAGCTGATTCATTCAGAAACACATCCATTGGATCTCATTTTCATATGACTCAAACAATACTGTCCTGGTACATCTTGGCTCTTCCTTGATTACAAGTGTGTTTCTAGCTCCACTCTGATGGCTTAATCTTGAATAACTAGGATCACTCTTACATTCATAGATGGAGTAAGGAAAGGAGAAAGAGGGAGGCAGACTAGTAAATGAGGGATGATTTTGAGAAGAGATGGGGATTTAATGCTGTTTATGTGTAAGAGAGAAACTAGCAGAAGTGAATTGAATCATAAGCCACGAGTCACAGGTGGGGAGTTGGTATCTGTTTTATGTGATGAGTCCACTAAATTAACAATCACCAAATTGGCCTAAGCTATGTTAGTATTCTCTGTACTTGGCAGTACAAATAATTTCTCATAGATCAGTCTTATTGTGGGAGAATCTGGCTACAGAGGGCGATGATGACTGTCTCAGTCACTTTTCTGTTGTTGTTGATGTAAGTTACCTCATACTCAGAATTAAGGAAGGCAAGGTTGACTTAGTGCACAGTTGGTAGAGGTTTCAGTCCATACTCGGTTGGCTCCAAGGCAGAATGGCACATGGCAGAGGACAGCAGTTCATGGAAGCAGAAAACAGCAAAAGCAGCAAGACTGAAAAGGGAGAAACAGCAGAGAGCAGACCTTTTTCCTTCCCTGATCTTATATGCAAGTGAGCCACCGCAGGGCAGGTGTAGTACTCGCACCCATAATCCCAGTAATGGACTATAAGTCATCAAAAATTCTAGAAGCCCAGCCATAACTGCACGAAGCTTGAGGGGGACATCTAGACACAAACCAGAACAGTGACAAAGTCCGCTTCACTTCAAGGAAGGAAAACATAGGCATTGAGAGATTTCTTTGAATTTCCTCTGCAGGCTCCCAAAGCTTGTTTAGTGGCATCTCGTATTTAATCCCAGACATCAACCTTCCCAGCTTTTGCCCTAGACTGTTTTTCAGCTTTCTAGAGAAATCTTCTTTTGGGGCAAGAAGGGGAAAATATTGTATTTTGAATATTTTATGTTTTCTTTGCCTATCCAAGTCAGTGCTAGAAAGGGAAGATCACTTCCAGAGAAGCTCCCTAAAGTTGGACTCTTACCTTTACTCTGTCATAGGGAGGGAGAGAAACTGAGTGTAGTGTTGTGACCATTCAACATCTGCGTCCAGGCCTCTAGTGCATACCCTTTGCAAAAGGATCAGGACTCTCAGATGGCGAGTGTCTGAATTCCAGCTGAGCCCATTCCTAGTCAAGTGCTGGGCAAGTTATCTACCTGTCTAATCCCGGCTGTCAGTCTACAGAGTGGGACACCGGCAGTACATACCTCTCCAAAGCCTTGTGTCTTACCTCCTTTATACCTCGGTTCCTGGTATTTAGTAAGCTTCCATACACACTAATTATTATTATTTAATATTGATATTACTTCTAATGATAGAGTAGGAGAAAGCATTACCAACGTTGCTATACTGGTCAGCGAATTTTCAGCAAGGAGAATATAGGTGGAGCATATAGTTTCTTCCTTGACTTCCTTCCACACCGAAGAATTTGATGCTTCTGTATTTAAACAGAAAGATCAAAAATGGTCAATTCCCAACAAGTGACCTTTTCTCCATTGTAAGTCATCTACCATGTTCTCAGTTTTCAATGGTCATGTTCATTCCAAGCCAGCCATGAGCTGAGTACACTGCACCATGATAAATCCAAAATTACCCCAACCAAAATGTCTCCACTCTATACCTAAGTGGCAGGCACTCAATGGGGGAAAGCTTCCTGCAAACGCTGACAGTGTGGTAGGGACCCTCACCTCTAGGGGGCCATGGTGGCTCAACATATCACTCTGAGAACCACAGAGTAAGCAGTAATAGCCAAGCCACTGTGAACAGGACAGCTCTTCTTAGAAGAGGTTAAGAAGCCGATTTTCTTCCTCTCTGCAACCACTATTTATGGCATGAGATTTCAGAGAACAGTGATAAAAAGGCAAGTTTGTAGAGACACCATAAA
This sequence comes from Tympanoctomys barrerae, assembly GCA_002564285.1. Taxonomy (NCBI): domain Eukaryota; kingdom Metazoa; phylum Chordata; class Mammalia; order Rodentia; family Octodontidae; genus Tympanoctomys; species Tympanoctomys barrerae. The sequence continues at coordinate 8,316 of NDGN011345936.1, read as the reverse complement.
GTTATATAAATAAAATGAAGTAATATCTGGGAAAGCTGTACCCAACCAAATTGAACTCAAAATATCTAACTCAGCCCAAACTCCCCTTGAATTAAAGCACAACTTTCATAATTGTGTACACAAAATTCCTTTAAAGTTCTTCCATAAATTTACAAGGAAAAAGAATGGTCTGTTTAGAGGTAATAAGGCAACATTCCTTCTTGTGTGTTTATAGGCACTAGTACAAATGATCCCCAAATACTTTATTTTTTAATTATAAATAAGAAAGAACAGATTCTACCCTTAAATCTCCCAAGCTATTGCAGCTCCAGATTAAAAAGACAGAGTTATAGGAAAAGAGGAAAGCTTACTTCTAGACCTCTGATACTTGATTTTACTAGGATAATAAATAAGTAGCAAGTCTGACTGAACATGGATTACATTTCAAGTGACCACACTTTCCCCTTGAAAAACCAAACAATGTTTAAATATTGAACACTTTATACTGAATTTGTTGAAAACATCTCTGTATGTTTGGGCTTTTTTGGTAATTTTTAAATTTTTCTTTACAAATAAATGAGAGAATCAAGCTGAATGGGCAATACTATGTAAATCATCCATTTAGCATTGAAATTCTGGGGATTACTGTTTTCTCTTGGTGCTTGCCATCACAATGTGTATTGAAATTCAACAATTTTACATGTGAGCAGACCCATTCATAGGGCATGTAGAAAGGGTAGGGTAGATTGTTTTCTCTTTATCAATGAAGACAGTCTTAGCACTAAATACAGAAGAGTATTTGATTATCTTTATCTTTATTTTTTTTCTTTTTTTGTCTTTTTGAGACCAGATCTCTCTATACAACTCAGGCTGCTCTTGAGCTCCTTTTATAGCCCAAGCTGGTCTTGAACTTGCAGTGATCCTCCTGCCTCCACCTCCCAAGTGCTGGGATTACAGGCATGCACCATCATGCCTGGCAAAATATGTCATCTTACTAGCATGATAAATAATTAGTTTGACCATCAAACTATCCAAGATGTGTAAAATATCCAATTAGAAAAATTTTAAAGATGAGTAGAATCTGACCCTGGCGGTTCTCTTTCTGAAGATGGGAGTCTACAGAGGTTAAACCTTCTGAAGAATAATTTGCAATGTATAGTAGGCCTTTAGAAGTATGGATACCTTTGGATATGTAATTTCTCTTTTAAGATTTTCTTCTAAGGAAGTAGTAAGAAATGTGGACAACATTCATATACAAAGACATTTTTTCACAATGTTCTTAATAATGGTGGAAACTTGAAAATAACCTAAATATTTAACCACAGGAAAATTATAATCCACTTATAATGTGGAATATTATGAAGCCCTTGAAAATAGTTTTCTTGAAGAACTTTTATGACACAAAAATGTTCAGAATCTAATGTTAAAAAGCAAGAAATCTTTACCTCATAGCACCATACCAGCTACATAGAAACATGTAGCAAATCCATTCAAGCAAGACTGGGAGAAAACAGAACTTTCCCAAGGTCACGTCGCTGCCAGGCTGAGGAGACAGCACCTTAGTTCAGTTCTTCTAACACTGGCCCCAAAGTCTCCTTTCTTGTGCCACAGGATTCTGGAAACTTCTGGTTTGAGCAACACACCATTACTTGCTTCAGTTTTTGAGAAATAAACCATCCCTGGAATTACGTTAGAGACCATTGCTAATGCCATCGATTTAAGAACACACGCAAGCTCTGAGGTATCGACTGCTGCACTTTCCCAGGCCTGCAAGTCACTGCTGCGCCCCTCACATTTAGGACACTCATGAATGCTAAACTCACTGCTAGGACTTAGTTTCCAAAATGTGTCACCGGTACATATGAAATCCCCTGAACACAGAGAACCACCAAGAAGAAAGAGCCAATATAGAAGATAACCTGGAAAGGTTATTTTCTCCCCAGAAGTTACCAAATAGGACCAAACAGCAAAATTACCAGGGTGATTTTCTAAAAATTCAGATCTAGTTCCCACCACAAGAGGTGTTATTTTAGTAAGTCTAGGGTGGAGCCCTGGTCTCTGTATTTTTAAAAATATCCAGGGTGAAACCATCTTTAAATTATTCTAACTAGCAGGAGAAATGTAGAAGTTCTTCTGTACTCAAAGTGTTACACATGATATTTCACTGCTTCCTGTTAGGAAAACTCCTCAAGATCAGGATTTGTATAAAACTTGAATATTCTAGCCACTGAGTCTTGTAACCAAATCTGTCACCCATCCAGTGGTGCATGGGGAATCACCGTGCCTCCTGCCACTTCCTATGATAGATTTTGATTGCTAATTGATAAACAATCTTCATACCATAGATGCTTTGGACAACAACACTGATCTCCTAGTTTCAGTGGATGAAAACCTTGGGCACAGATGATGGGTATTTCTGGGTCATAGCCTCTTTTGAAGCTGTAGGAAAGCCAGGATTATGGTCTTATCTAAGGCCATTGAAGAGGAGATAGGAGGAAGAAACCTACTTCCAGACTCACTTATGTAGTGATTGGCAGGACTCTGCCTCCACTGCTCTTACTCATTCCTTGGAAGCCAAATTTCATACAAAGAGTGATCAAAGAGAGTGAAAACATGAAGGAGAATGAGAGTGAACTAGAAATGAAACCCAGTCATTTTTCCATACTTATTAAGAGTGAGCCAGATTCAGCATATAATCTGGGAAAGGGAATTAGTTACACAAGGGTGTGAATTCTAGAACCAGGGGCCATGCAGAGCTGACTTAGAGTACTTGCCACACTGTCTTAGGTAAGCAGCAGAGATAAAATTTTGCATCAAATCACTTGGTGAGTAGGTAGAGGTGGGTCTGGAGTGGACTCTGCCTATTGATGGCAGTTGGATCAGTAGGCCTAAAGCAGAAGAAAGTGTAGCATAGCTCCTTGTCTGAGTTTTCATACATACAGCCTCAGCTATATGTAGATGTCACCTTAGGTACTGATGCAGAGATTTAATCACTCACCCTGTTTGTCCTTGAAGAGTACACATTTCCAAAGACCCTGTGATTTGCAAGTTTGAGCCTATCCTTAGCTGACCGTCTCAAAGTAAAAAATAAAAAAGGGCTGGGGAATGTAGCTCCATTCAAAAGCCCTGGGTTCAATCCCTAGTAAATAGTCAATTCCCCTAAAAAGGATTCTTGAACTTTATGTCTTGACCTACAAGAGTAACTTGTTTAGGGACTAATTCAGCTATATTTTTAACCTTTCCTGGAAGATAAACAAAATATATTAAGAAAAATTGACTATATTTACTAATGTTTTATACATATGAGAAAAGTGTAGGTGTGTGTATATATGTATACACATACTGCTACCCTTTCTTGGGACCCTTGGGGCATTTCATCTTACCCCACTGTCCCCAGCTCAGCCTTGGTAGCAGCTACATGAGAAAATCTGTGTTATGCAGACTTCACTAGTTCATCTGCTGTACCTACCATGTAGAGTTGAATCCAGCTTTCCATCTGGTGGCCAGATGACCAGCACAACGAAGATTTTGTTGTGGAGCATCTCAATTTGCTGTGGAGTCAGAGCCACAAATTAAAGTGGCAAATACAGCTGCACCATGTCTGCTTTTAGAATAGGGTATTTTCTGTCTCTCCCCGTGAAAACCCGGGTGAAGAAGGAGTCCCCTTTGTCATTTCAGCTGCCAAGACATTTCATGCTAATAAACTGTGAAAGGGAAGTCATTAATGATATGAAATCCCTTTTTATGGACAGGGCTGGGCCAAGGCCACCAGATGAGTAGTGTTTTTCCCCTGATGGCCCATGAGGAGAACTCAACCATGGAGACTGAGCCTGATATTTATGGAAGGTGAGAGGATGGGCTAATCCATATGCAGTGCCCAAAGGACTCTTGGGACACTGGCATATTTGCATAAACCACTATTGCCTCCATTTCTAACACGTCAGAGTTTTAGATGGGACTTTAGGTTAGCTAGGTTCAGAGGCAAATAGAGGAGAAGAAACTTTTCACAGACCGATTGGGAAAAGTCAAAATAATCCCCAAAGTACATGTTTGACTTATGGAAAGTCCCATAAAAATTGTTATCCTAATAAAAGCTATGTCCACCCTAACTGAAGCCACTTGATGGCCTGGGGACTCATACAAGAGGTGGCTAAGGAAGGTGCTTATGAGAAGGCAAAGATCTCCATTTTGGAGTCAGAGAACCTAAGGCATGTCCTTGGTGTTATTTTTGGCTGCATGATTTTGTGTCTAAAACACTAGAACTTACCAAGTTACTAAAGTGATATCATTGACTACTTCACACAACTGCTTTAAAGCTTATTGATGATAGCAATGGGGAGATAGCTAAGCAGCATAAGGACCTGCCTGGCAATCCCTGGTACCACACACACACACACACACACACACACACACACACACACGAAAACCTAAGTGATGTTATAGTCATGTAAATGAATATTAAAATAATATCACTATTTCAAAAGTATTTTTACCGCCCTGTCCCTGTACAGAAATTTTGCTATCAGAGCTAAGACTTTTTAGAATAAATTTCTGTTTTCCTTAAGCCTTTAAAAAAAAAAAGCAAATGTCTTTGACAAAGTGTGCATAGAATCAGGAAATGACCAAGGGTGGATTTCTTTAGCAGATCAGTATGAAGTGCTACAATGATGGGGGTATTAGAGAGAAAAGGATTCCAGAGAGATGTGGATGTCGCCCTCAACAGAAGCGTAGCAGTGTATCTGAGTGTAAGGGGTCTCTCAGTGGAATGTGTCCCTCTTGGCAACTCTCAGGGTGGGCCCGTTGTTATCCTGGTATTTCAGTTTCCAGCTCCTGTGAGGACTCTTGGAACACTGGCATGTTTGCATAGTGTCCTGAACTGTAAGTTCTTGTTTCTAATTTGTGGCTGCTTTCCCACAAGCATCACAGTGTTTGCTGTATAATAATTGCTCAATGAATATTTGTAAAACAAAAGCCATGTCTTTCATACTTTACCCTTGTTCCCAAAGGTGAGCCATCATCAGCTAACTTGGGCTTGGGGACACTTTTGAACCCACTTCCTTCCCACCAGCCATTTTTTGTGATGTTTCTGAGTTGGGTACAGATTTTGTGTCTGTGGGGAGGTTACTGAATGTACCAGCTCCCCAGACAGAGCTACCTACGGTGTGGCCCCTCCTGTACGCAGGTCATTGTCCAAGATGATGGAGACTTGACTGACATTGATTCTGACTGTCACATGCAAGTGCAGGTGAAATCCTGGAATCAGGTTCCTGGATGGGGAAAACAAGTAGCACTGTCATCAAAGGCCATGGAACCACCAGTTTTTGCACCAGGGTTGACCTGACCTGTTCAGGCACAGTCCTTCTGGTCACGTTGGTCTTCGGCTTTTATAACTAGATCTTCTTGGATCAGTCCAGTTGAGATTCTTCTCTATGACACTAAATTCAGGACTAATTGAGGGCAGGCGGAGGACAGCAAGAAAAAGAAAAGCAAATCATCCAAGAAAGCTGTTTGCCTAGTAACCATGAGGCTGAATTAGGGACCAAGAAAATCGGAAAAAAATTAAATTGGTGGGTGTCAAATTGGTTTTTGCCTGACTTAAAAAGCAGCTCAGATTATCCCTGCTTTCCAGACCATTTGTAGAAGGCTGGATGCTGATCTTCAGAAAAAGCTGAAATGTCTTTCCCTGTTTTGATGCCAGGAATGCAAAGGCTTGAGAGGAAATGTGAAGCAGGGGCCCTCTGCAGTACCGGTGGCCGCCCACCTTGGAGACATTTTTCTCCCTCAGTGTTTCACCCTCTTTTCTAGCATCATGATTCTTCTCCATTCCTTTCTTTCTAGGAAAATAAATTCCACCTTTTTACTGAATATCCCCCTAAGGCATGATTGTGTATTTAAAACTTAATGTCTAATCAATGGGCTAAGGTTTAAGGGTGCAGTGGGAAATTTTCTCTGTGTCAAGAGAATCTCCTTGGAACCTCTCAAGCCCACTCCAGAAGTTTCTTATTATACATAAGTTTATGGGCAAAAGGGACAGGAAAGATTCTGAGGTTTGAATGTGTATGGTAGTTGAAATGTTAAGAGTGGGAATATCAGATGCACAAGCTTAAATATTGCATGGTTTCTTTTTTTGTATTTTCATTTATTTTTTAATTGATTTTATTAAGAAACAAATAGTAATGAAACAGTTTCAAAATTGATCAGTAGGATAGTTTCAATAATTAATACATTGCGTATTGTTGTCTTCATAGTGGTTAGCCATAGTACAAGATGCAGACATGTTATCCTGTCCAAACATTATTAGTAAAAATCTTTCTTCTCATTGAGAAAGTAGCTATATATCTATCTTAGCTATTTTGTGTATACAGATCCAAAATGTTCCTTCATTTGTATCCCCTTTTTTTGTTTAGTTTTATCAAAGATGGGTATTCCCTTGCCATTTAAATATTGTAGGTACATGAATTCAGCAAAATAATCCAATATAGTCCAGTAGTGTGCATGGTTTCTCTTATAAGAAAAACTCATTATAAGTAAAGAGCAAGATAAGTTAAAAGATAATAAGAAGTAGGAAGATAGATCTTTCTCAAATGAGATCAAGAGATGGGGGGAGGGGAGGGAAAGGAGATGAAACAAAGGAGGGAAGGAGGGAGGGGAGGGCAGGGCGAAGGAGAGAAAAGGAGAATTAAGGTGTGTTGTATACCTGCACCAGCTCCACAGAAGAAGCACAAACACTATGTACTGCCAACATGTAGTATTAAAAATAAAATAAAAAGAAGCCTTGAAGACTAAAAGCTGTTTATGGGAGAGAATGGGTATTCCTTGGGATGGAAGGTCTGCTGGGCTCAGTAGAGGAAGTTCGATCTGAATTCTAAGCTAGCCCCAGCATCCAGTGGAGGAAGAATCAGCTGGAGAACTCCCCTCATGAGGTGGCTGTCTATGCCTCTGTGGTGGTACTTCAGTGTCAAGAGGCTGTTTGGTGAGAGGAGCAGAAATTTCAGGCTAGACAAGATCAGAAACTAGACCAAAATGTGCTGTTAGAATTGTAGGCATTCTCAGAAATATATTTCAAGATTTCCCCCTGTAACACTGAAATTATACATGTTTTTCAAGAAGTCTCTCTTGGACAGAAGTGTTTCCCACAGTAGTACCTGAATTCCTTTCTGTACAGACTCTGGTTCCATTGAGCACATGAGATTCCCTTGGTTGCTGGGCAGAGTCCACTTGGAATGCATCACAGAATCAGAGTATCTGTATCTTTAGATGCTGTTATCTCTGAAGAAGGTGACAGTGAACACAAGTGTGAAAATGGTAAGATGGCTCCTACTTCTCAAGTGTAGACTGTATGACAGGAACAGTGTCATCTGTGTATTTTATTCCTTTTGAAAGTATCTTCCTTTAAATGTTAATTGAGGTACAATATGCCACAAATATGCCATATGAATAATTTGATAATTTTTTTTTCGGAACTGGGGATTGAACTCAGGGCCTTGCACTTGCTAGAGAAGCACTTATTCCACTGAGCCCTTTTAAAAAATTTTTGATAAATTTTAATATACATCCATGAAACTAGCACTAATAATCAATAATGAACATGTCTATCACCCCCAAATGTTTCATGGTATCTCCTTAGAGTCCCTCTCGACTGCTTCTCCCTCATGCACAGCCTCATTTTCAAACAACTACTTCTATACTTTCTGTCACTATAGATTTATTTGTACTTTAAAAGTTTTATACAAATGGCATTGCTCAGCATGGTCATGCATGCTTGTAATTCCAGCACTTGAGAAATTGAGGCAGGAAGATCATCATGAGTTGGAGGCTAAGCTGGGCTACATAAGCGAATTCAAGGCCAGCCTGAACTACACAGTGAGACCCTGTCTTAAAAAAAAAAATTAATATGAATGGTGTCTTCCTGGGCCTCCCATGCCAGCCCTACCCCTGGGGCTAGCTGAGACAGCAATTGAGACTGGGAGTGGGGGCACACATCTGTAATCTCAGCTTTTGGCATAGCTTTGAGGATATGTCCAAGAAGTGGTATGGATATATAGTTTTTTGTTTTTGCAGTACCAGGGATTGAACTCAGGACCTTGCGTTTGCCAGGCAGGTGCTTATTTTACTGAGCTATCTCCCCAGTTCCTAATCCCAGCTTTTGGGAAGCTATAAACAGGTGGATCACTATAAATCTGATCTAGTAGTGAGATCCTGAATACCCTGTAGACCCTTCCCTAAAATACAAAAACAAAAACAAAAAAACTGATGTCTTACAATATGCCCTTTCACTATGTTTATAGCAGCACAATTTGTGATAGCCAAATCTTGGAAGCAACCAAGATGCCCATC
>NDGN011345925.1:0-19551 GCA_002564285.1 Tympanoctomys barrerae | reverse complement strand
CCAGTCTGTCTCAGTACTCTATTGAAAACTCACCTTGCAGCCTGAAATGAATATATTGGAAAATGGTCTGGTTTTTGCATTGCTATATTTCACAATGCTTGTACTTTCCTCATTTAAATTTCCAGGACGCCTTCATCCCCTGGAGTAACTAAATTAGAGGGAAGGAGGGGTGTCATTTTCTTGCAGGCAGCTCACGGAGTGTCAATTCTTGCTTTCCTTGAGTGAAACCTCATGTTTAAAAGTGCTGTGAGTGAGGCCAGCCCTGGTTCTGGGTGTGGTGCTCAGTTTTCACTACACAATTCCCCAGCTCTGTAGTGTGGAATGAAGAAATTGAATTTCCTTCTAGTTTTTCAGCTTAGGGACTATCCAGTAATCTTCACACTTCCTCATATTTAAGATTGCTAAATTTTAATTTAACCCTTTTGTTAATTTTCCTCCAATAATACAGCTGTCCACCAACCCCTGCTTTGGCAGGCAATGTGTGCTTACTGACTATTAATTTTATAAGCGGATTCTTATATCTGGAAGCTGTTGCTCAATATCTAAGCTCTAATAACCATGATAGATACTTTTAGATACTGCTTTTTCTTCCTGTCAGTCTATCCTGTAAGTCCACAAGAAGAGCATCTTCCTCTGTTCCATGTTCATTTTGTTCTACATTCTGTGAAAGTAGCTAAACATAGTCAATATCTACAGAATAAAGTGGGTGACTTTATTCTCCACACATCCTTAATTTACTCCATAAACTTTAAGAATGTTTAACAAATCTTCCTTGTTTATCATAATCATCTCATATATTACTTTGTGTTTTTAATTTTAAAATGATATTTCAGTTCAATTTCCAAGACATTCATATAAATCAAGGGGAAAAAGTTACCCACTGGTGTTTGGTATATCTTTCTGTAAAATCCTTTCTTCTTTTATTAACATGTTTACTCCAAAGTTAACCTAGATTTAATCACAAACAGATATCTCAGTACCTTCTTTTACCTGTTTGTATTTTTGAACTGATGATATTTCTATAAAAAAGGAAAATAAGGTTTTCTAAGTTTGTGACTTATTGTGATAACTTTCCACCCATCTAAGTTTCAATTTATTTTATATCATACAGTTAATTGGTACTTGGAACATTAGAACATAAAATAAAAATACTGTATTGATCAGTACATATTCACAGGATCCACTGTAGGTCAGCTACACAGGATGGTTGGGATAGTCAAGAAGGTCATAATGTGATTATTACCCTTTAAAAGCTGATAATTTATGTGACAAAAAGAGATGACTCATGGGACACACAGGAGGGATTCGATATGAAGTCATGTAATATAGACTTAAGTTGAAGGAAAAAAGGTGGGAAATTGGCAAGTAGACCCATAAAGGTCTAAAATATTCTTGAGTAAGGCTTGAGGTGGGCAAAAGTTTGTGCACTGGCATGCTACTGAAATCAAGGAAAGTAGGAGAGGGCTTCCTATTGGAAGAAGATGGAACCAAGCACAGGAATGAGTTGGGATTGAGAGCTGCAGCACAGTGAGAAACAGACCTGATAAGTGGGAGAGGACATCAGTTAGAGAGACACTGGGTTTGATGACTAGAAAAGAGAAACTGCAGTTGCCTGAAAAGACAAGAAAGAAAAGGAGCAATCATTTCTTTTTGGCAAAGGGTGTGATTTTGTAAATTTGTTCCAAAGTCATTAACTATCAATGCCATAATTTTGTTAATCAAGATGATGTCAACTTTTGAAAATGTCACCTCCAAAGTAGGAGTTGGGTCCTGAAATGAAGCTGTACAGCCCTGCAGCATGGCTCAAAAAGTAATGCCAAACACAGACTTAGGCACCATTAAGGAGGGGACATTTGAGGTGATAAACAGGGATGTAATCACCAAATGTGGGTAAGGCAGCAACTGTAGAGTTAAAACTTATCTGGAAACTACAGTGCGGAAGTTGACTCTGTTCCCCTTCTATCTGTGACATACATTTGCTTACTTATGAATTAAGATCGTTTTCTACCTGAGGAGCCCCTTTAAATGGAAATCAAATAGTCTGAATGATATTCTTAAGACTTCACCCTTCTTGCATGTCTAGAATTTTCTTGTCCAGCTTTATATCTTATCTCTACAAGCAACTGTCCTTGGATGTTCGATTCTCATTTTGTTCTCATGATGCTTCTCTATGAATCATCTCAATTTTCTGAAGTTTTGTTCCAGCAGAGGAAAACAGTTGGCTATGCTCATTTTTTCTTGCTTGTCTGGATGACTTTGTTAGCTTGAGTGATCAGTCAGCTGTTTCTTGTGGGATGCTTTTCTTCAGTGGTGTTTCAAGGCATGGATTCTTAAACTTGAGCATGTGTAAGAATCCTCTCAAGTATTTGTTGAAACACTGATTTGTACTCCCCTGTTTTAATGATTTCCTGGGCCCAGGTGGGGAGAGAGCTACATTTCTCCTTGTCTCCTAAATGATGCTCATACCACTGACCTATCAGCTATGGGACAAACAGCCACTTTTCATTTTTTCATTTAGGCCTTTTTCTCAAAGGCATAGCTTGCTCCATTAAGTCATATATCGATGATGGTATTTTTCATTATTACTATATACACTGTACTTACTTCTCCATAAAATAATAATAATAAAATTGTATTTTTAATATTTTAAGCTTGGTACCTTCAGACTTTGTTGACAGACATTTGAAGGGGAGTCGAGTGAGTTGTCGGCAGGATCTCAGCAAGAAAAAATGTAGTTTCTTTTCTGAGAGTTAAAATTTAATGATTTTTTTTCACTGCATGCTGAAAATGCTTTTATCCAAGTGTACATGAATATCTCATTTAATTACTGAGTTTTGAAGATATTCAAAGGAAAAAAAATTTGCAAAAGGATTGGTGTTTGGAAAGAAACGTGCCGCCTTAGCTGGAGGAGAAAAGTGAAATCTCAAATAATCTTACTAACAAAGAGGTTCTCTACTATATGTCTGGGATGTTTCAACAGTTTCTTCTCATTTGAGAAAGACATTTCTACAACTTTGAATTTAATTTTTAAGTTCTTTTCTTATGCTTTTATTTCTACAAAGCATACAGGAATCCTACAGGGAGGACTACTCAGGTTTGTACCTTAGTCTTGAGGGGAACTGATTGAAGTGACTTTTCTGGGATTTCCTTCATCTCAATGTATGCTGAGAAGTCTGGCTTATAAATCTTCAGGGTTGGTTGAACAGCTGTAGCTCTTCCGCAGCTCAATGGGACTGCCAAAGGGTGGGTTCCTCTGGCAAGCCAACAGCTGTGCCTTGGTGGAGAATCACCTGCTCTTCTGAGCATTTATATGCTGTTCATTTGTTCATGCACTAGGAAACAGGACTATAGAATTTTATAATACTGAAAGGTACTTTGAAATCATCAGGACCAGCCCTTTCGCTGTGAAGTTAAGGCTATCACCTCCCACCGCTGTTTGTCTGTCTCATGAACTTGGCCACTGACATGATTCAAAGGCTGAGTTCACTGTTCAGATGGAGAACAGCATTGTGGAGTGTTACTCTTTTGTGATGCCTTAGTCTGGAGTGTGTTGTTTGGCGCTGGGTTCAGGTGCTGACCTTAGAGTGTGAACCCATGAAACCTTTACCTCTAGGTAGGTCCCTTCTTTAGGGATTGCATGTGTGCATTACACAAGCTGTCTATTTTGCCTACCTTTAAAAGCGAATTTTCTTTTCATTGAATTTCCCTTTTCACCCTTTGTAACAGAAGATGACACTTGATAAAAACTGTAAAGAATAAATCCTGTTGAGAAGACTCCATCGGAAGGCACCAAATAAGGTTAAACCTATTATGGGTTTGCACTAATAGACATGGACTATATATTCAAATTTGATTCACTAATGAGGAGAAATAGTTATTTGCACAGAAAATACTTAAGATTTGTTTTGTCTATTCTGTTTTATGGGGAAGAAGGTGGTCACAAAAGTTGATTGTAAATATTTACTCTTATTTAGAATTTCAATTTTTCCTCTCCAAGAGATTTGGTTGGGAAGACAGGAATGGTGCATACAGTACAATATGCTTAGCATGTATGGTACTTATGCAACAAAGACAGTTAAGGAATGTCTCCCAAGTTAAACTGACATTTGGAATGGACAGAAAAGATGGGCTCTCAAACACTGAGGGAATACATCTGATTTTCCCACACTTCCTCCTGGACTCTGGATTGTTTGGCTTTGCATAGTTGTATCCACTGCTATCCCCATCTCCCTGACAAAGCTTTGCTTCAGACTTGACTGATTTAAGGAGGATTGTGATAGCTCTTACTTCACCATGTGGGAGAGCTTAGAAATAAATCACCAACCCAGGTATGGAATGTGGTAATCTGATCATAAATACCACCAACGTCTGACATGCTCTCCAAAGGCCAAGTGGGTAAACATGCAGCCTTTGAGTTTCATAAACCTTTGCTTCCCTCTTAATCCTGTGCAGCACCTAGGTATACCGCTGACATTACTATGAACCTTTGCATTCTTCCAAGACAGAGTCTGCCTTCCCAGTCTTGTTCATACCCATGTTCCCTCTAAATGAAACCCTGCTAAATCTCCTGTAATCTGAGCCCTTCCTTACTTCCCTCCCCAAATTCCCAGATATGGCTCTTGCTCATACAAAATAGTATGCCTTTTCTTTCTTTCTGCATCACATTAATTTGTATTTTCAGTGCCTGAACTTTGAAGCATCATTTGAGGTTGTCGCTTAGAAATAACCTGCAGGAACTGCCCACCTGGCCCCATGTCCTGCCACTCCTCCTCTTCACTCTTCAATCATCCAGCTACACTGTGCTTCTTACTGCTGCTTCAGTTTGTCAAAGCCTTTCCACCTTCTTCCCAGAGCTTCCCTTTGCTTCCATTTTTCCTCACCCTGTTCAATTGTAGCATGATTGGATTCTACACATCTGAGTTTAAAGCTCTGCGCTGGCCAGTAAGTACAAAAGAAGCCCCTTGTGAAGCTCCATTGCTCTACCATACTGTAATTATCTTCAGTGCCTATCATCCTTACTGTTACTCGATATTTCTGTTGTTTGTTTGCTTACTGAATGTCTCTCCTGCTAAAATGTAAGCTCAATGAAAGCAGGAATCTCTGCTATTTTATTCTCATTTTTATGCCCAGGACACAGAACAATAGCTAGCTCATAGTATATGCCCATAAATATTTATTATGTGCTCTGTAAATATTTTAGCTTCCTGTTAGGTTTAGGTCTGTATCAGGCTCTGTTCCCTCACTTATTGTACCAGGTCAAATGCCAGAATAGTGATTCCTTTGTCTCTGATAACAAAAATGAAGCTATTCGCCTCTGATTCATGGTACAATTTAAGCCAACCACCCCCTGAGCTGCGTAATACAATAATTGATGACTACACGCACAATTGCCTGGGTGTGCTCAGAGTATTCCAGGGGCCCCATGAGTTAATCTGTCCATGAAATCAAAACGGCTTGTGCATCTTTGATTCTTAAAGTTGTTCCTGGATTTTCTTTCCTGGAATTGTATAGATGGCACCTGCAGTGAATTATCTACATCCTCTTTAGGCAAAGTGATTTTCCAGAAGAAACAGTGTGAAGAAAGTTTTTGCTATTCATCTTAAAAATACCTGAAGAAAGTTATCAAGATAATAAACCATAGAGCTTCAGTTTCACTTCCACTCCAGCTCAGCAATCACAGAATGGACACACATGGAGTGCAGTAAGGAGGTCTTGCAAAACATGGAAAAAGCAAAGGCGTGGATGTGGACAGTCTTGTGTTTTTGTTTGACACTTATTTGTCTTTTCTTAGACCTTTAGAAAAACCTATATTCTGAAATTTTTAATGTATTATTTTTACATAGATGGTATTTTTCTCCTTGGTCATGCTCCAGTTTTTATACTGGAAAACTAATCTATTAGATTTGATTTTAGTTCTATCGTTTATCAAGATGAACATCAGTTTTATGACAAATGCATGCCTGAGCCATCTGTGAAAAGCAGCTACTCTTTCTTGAAAAGATGTATCTTGATTTATTGATATTACTATTAGCAATTATGAAGAATGTCTTTTAGGGTCTTCAGCTTAGATCTCCCGTGTTTCAGTGATGGCTGTAGTAGGGACTTGATTCTTCATATTTGTTTTTGCTTTAGTTGGCTATCTATTTTTCTTTTGGTTAAATAAGTCATTTCCTATTGCTATAGCCCTAGAAACATAACTTATACAGATTACTTAATAAACATTGAACAATAAAAACAAATACTTGATATTTATTATTACAGGGGAAAAGAAGCAGGGGCTTAGATTTTTACTCCTGACCTTCTGCATTTCTGCTGTATTCAAAGCTGTGTGAAGGCTATACTCATTGCTCTGAAGGAATGTAGGGTCCATTACCAGAAGTCTGGCTTCAACTGACGAAATTAAAGTTCTATCATCTTGATTTTGCTTATAGTATTCCTTTTCCTTGAAATCTTCAGTTCTCCCCGCCCAACTCCATGTTACAGGTCTTAATCACATCTAATTTCCTCGAATTACACCTTTAGAAATTAAAATAACCTTTCTATATCATTCTTTGCTTCCGATTTATCTTGTAGTCCCCACAGTTTGTAGGCAAGCTGGCTTCCTGTTTCTACACTAATGCTGTATTTCAACTTAATCTATAAGTAACAGAAAACACAATTAAGAGGAGACACACTCTTTAGAAATGTACATTAATTGCTGAATATACTGATATCATTTGAAATAATTGTTAGCTCAATGGCCATTATTCTTTATTTGTTAAGTCAAAGCATCTTTAAAATATCCTGTCTTCTCTGTCATCAATCTCCTATCCTTGCCAAATGTTCTCACTTCTACTGATGTTTGTAATCCATACTGATCATTCTGTTGGTTGATGCATTGTAACTTTTCAAAAGAAATCATGAAGAGTTGGGAGTTCAAGCTTTTGCCATTGTATATTATTGCATTGCTTATAAAACAGTTATAATTCTGTGTTAGTCCTACCATAAGTAATGTGTTTGAAGCTGGTGGTAAGTCATGCATACATGTGATTCTCTATAAGATAGGTCCTTAGATTTCTGCTGTTAGCTCAGATAGAAGTGGTGCTTTTCTTGGGGAAAGGAGCTTTGAGGATGTCAGGATTTTTCTGATAGAGTAGTTGAGCTCAGTAGAAGCTCAATGACCCATAATAGTGTGCCACTGGTGTTTCTTTGAGCCCATGTTATTGTTTCTTATGAAGATGAAGACTCAGAAGGGTAGAGTACAGATCTCACTAATGCTCTAAGCATGTAGAGCACTGAGTGGCTGTCTTTGCTGATGGGATTTGAAAAGAAAATAAAAGTAATCATAGTATTTGGGACCAAAGAATAATACACTATCTGAAGGTGGTTTTGCTCTGGAAATGTGGAAAATAAAATACTGTGTATATTAAGTGCTCATCTATGATATGTGGAGATAATTAATAAGAATTATTGAGTACAAATGAACTGCTTCACAATTTTTCATTTTAGTCTAATATAAGTTGTTATTAATAAAGAAAATATAATAGGCACTCTTCTTTGAAATAATTAATTGACTGATTAGCACCTTGTTATTCATATGACTTTCTATTGTTTGCACTAGTCTGATTGAACTCATGGCTTCACACGGAGCTGTATCCCAGCCATTCTTAATATTTTGACATAGAGTTGCTGCATCACTTATTTGAAGGAGCAGGTTTAAACTTGTGGTCCACCTGCCTTCGACTCCCAGATTGATGGGTCTATAAGGGTGCTTCACTGTGCCCAATTTAGACATTTAACATTATATATTAAATTTATCTTGTCAAAAACATAATAACCAAGTGAATAAATAAATAAATTACTTAAATCAGAAAAAGTACAACTCATCCTTTACATTTAAATTAAATTCATTGAAAATGTAGCACTTGAAAAATTCTCATTTATGGGACTTTCAAGTGTTCTGAATTGCTATTTTTAACTAGATAAAAAATAGAAGTTTATTGGAATATTTCATAGTTCAGGGATGTCATATTCTGGCAACTAGAAGGAACACTCACAACTGAAGGGTATTGAGTTTCACTCCTTACAATGTTACTTGCTTGTTAGAGATTTCAGAAAGTATGTAGGTCCGTAGAGGTTTTATTTCTCTCATGTGGTGGGGAATATGTTGTTTATATGTACAGCACCTGCCATGTAACAGTGACTCTATAGTTTGGAAGAAAACATTGGCTCATTGACAAGGTGGAGTTATTTTAACACTTCATTTTCAGTCTATGCTTGTATCTGGTATGTAGAGAACCACTCAAAGAGTACTACTCCATACATAAGGGAGTAAGTTTGTCAATAAAGATTTATGAATAGTCATAAAATAGGCACAGACATGCATAATATATAATGTAGCATAAGTTGTATAATAGATATGGAACCCTGTCAGAAATACATAAAAATTAGAGGTTATAGTGGTCTAGAAATATTTGTGAAAACTTCATAGAGGTTTGTGAAAACTTTGCATGCGATTTGATATGAATTTTAAAGAACTTGTGGAAATTTCTGAAGGGAGGTGAAGACCAATAGTCTGGAATTTAGAAGTCTTTAGGGAGAGGAACATGACATGGCTGTATAAAATAGGGAGAAGGAACAAGAAATGTTCATCAGAAATTTGAAGATCTTAAATATCCTGGTAATAAGAAATTTGCAGATCTTAAATATCCTGGTAAAGATGTTAAACCTTTCCTCTGGGACCGTGGTAGCAAGCCTGTGCGTGCCACACATGCTGCAGTGGGCTATTTGTATCATTGAAAGCTCTAAAAGGTTCACCATTGTGCATTAGATGGTGAGCTCTACAGCAGTATGATATGGTGAGATGGAAACAGTTACCTTAGTGCCCTTTACGTGGTTTGCCAAAGACAGAACATGGAGAAAAGTGGTAAGGTTAGAACTATCAGAAATAATAAAGGTAAAAATCCATGACATTCTAACTAGAGAGAGTCATGCTGAAAGGGAAGAGGCCCTGCAGTGGCATCAGTGGCAAACACTGGGTAGCACTTCGATTCATGGATGTGACAGAAGGAGAGATTTAAAAAATCAGTCAAATAGAATACTGCAGTGAAACTGAGGGGAGGATCCCTCACCCGAGAAAGGGATCACAAGTGCAGGAAGAGGTTTTCAGGGAAGGAAGAAAGTTAAGTTTGGGGAATAATTCTGGAAGTGTTAGTTGGTATGTATATTTAACACTATTATTAGATTTAATAGTATTATTAAGAATTACAATGATAGCACCAACTAGCATTTGTTGGGCAGTTGTATTGTACTGTCGTATATTGATGCACTATGTCCTTATAATAACCCAGGAGGTAGGCACTGTGATTATGGTAATTTTATTGCTCTTTGATAGTGATCATCTTAGATGTTAAAATAGACAAGATTAAAGGGGAAATCATAGAAAAAGAAAAAGATTTTGGCAAAAGGAGAGAGTCCTAGAAAATATTGAGGCAAAAGCCAGTAAAGGAAAGAGAAATAATCCAGATGATGGAAGAAACAGAATTCAGTATTCTGAAACCAAAAGGAGTGGAAAATGTCACCACCAAAGGAACATTTAGTGATTTCATATATTAAAGAGAGTTTATAGATGCTGTTTAGAAGACAGAAAAAAAGAATCTTATTGCATTTAATAATTTTAGAACTTTTTGACCTTCAAGAAAACAGTTTCAACAGAATAATATTTGAAAGCAGGCTGAAAATTAAGGTGAGTATTAGTGGAGCCTATGCTTCTTAGAAATTTGAGATTAAAGTTAGGGCAGTATTGGTTGGAAAATAACATTAAGTAATGTAATGGCGGGAAAAGGCTTTGGGCGAGAGGGAGACTTGTGTGTATTTGGTGTCTCAGCTGAAAAATGAGGTGGTAATGAACCAGCCAGATGAGAAAAGGTGGGTGATAGGGTACCTCTGAAGGTAGATCCTGGATCTACCTGGATCTAGGGCAGAAATAAAGCAAATTGCAGGCACAGGTGGGGCAGTTGGCCTTAGAAAATTGTACCAATAATAACTTGCCCTTTAAGAAAAGAAAAAGAAGAGATAAGGACAGAGGTAAATTTGTGGTGGGGCAAAGTAGGAATAAAACATGTGGAAAAACTTTAGTCTCAATAAAGTAGGTCATCTTTTGCCAGTGAATGAGGGGGAACAAGGAGAAGTCATATTTTGAGAAGCAAAGGCAAATTTGTTTTCTTAACAGAGCTTCAAGATTTGTAGTCAAATACCTAAGGAATTCTGAAACAGAAAAAAAGTAATTAATGCATGAGAAATTTATGCAGTAGTTTGGATCCTCTCAACTCAAGTTATTAAATACATTTAAATCCAAGATGGTAAACTGGGTTTTAAAATTAAAAATAAGCTTTGCGGGCCAGTGAGATAGATCAGTGGACTAAGCACCTGCTTTGGCAAAAACAGAGACCAGGATTCCATACCCAGTCCTTCATGTCATGCTGGCCCCATCCCCCAGATGTGCCAAGCCAGCAACTGAATCCCTGGGTGGTGGTGCATGCCTGTAGTCCCAACACCATGGGAAGCTGAAAAGAGGAGGATAGTCCGAGCTATGTAGTGAGACCCTGTACCAAATACATGCATGAGAAAAAAAAATATGAATAAGCTTTGACATCTAGTGAAATTTTAAATCAAAACAAATCAAAAAATCCAAAAAGCAAACATGGTTTAGGATGAGAATTATATAAACTTTATCCGTGTATTAACATTTAAAAATAGATGTACTTATTTTATGTTCAATGGAAAACTGGTTTTCCTGAAATGTAAGAAACAAAGGAGACACAGGAATTATCTTTTCCAGCCTCACCTTGTACTTTGTCATCAAACTAGAGCTAGGGATGGAGAGAGTCACTAATGGTGGATCTTCTGGGATGAACTAACGTCACAAGAGTTCAGTCACATGGCAATTTGGGAAGCAGCATGTGTTATAGTTCTTGACATTTATGGCTTCAATGTTCACCTGTTGTTCTCTTAAATAGATCAACTAGCTATTTTACTTCCATTTTGTTTGTCTGTTGCTAGACAAAAGTAAAGCAAAGCAAATCCAAACAAAATATAATACCTTTTGCTTGCACATTGTAACTGTCAGGGAGTCCAAATCTATCTCTGGTTTTATATGTCAACAGTGCCTGTGTTATCACTCCCAAGTGCTGCCTCTTCTGTGGCCCAAGCCATAGGCATCTTTCAAATTGTATCCTGATTCAATAGGTTAATGGGGCTGCTGAGCATGCTGCTGGTTGATAAACAGAGCTAATAAGCAAAGCTAGACATTATCTTTTATGTGCAAACAGATTTGAGGTGGGTTTGTTTGTTAAGTTCTCTCATTATCTCTAGAGAGTCCTGGCAAGAGAATATCATTCTCTAGCTCTCTAATATAGCGCTTCTCTGAATTAACTCTGAGATTTCCCATCAGCCCAGATTTGAAAACTATAATAAGCATCTGTAGACTTGCTTATCCAACATATCCAAGCCTTCAGGAAGGAAGAACTGACGTAGGACAGAACATTCACCTCAGTGTGAGGGATACTGACTGCTAGACTGCGAAATAAGCTGTTTTGCTGAACATCTGCCTCATGCCACAATATGCAAACCCTTGAAGGAAAGTGGGAGTATACCGGGAGATAAATAAATCAGGCATATGTTACTGGCATGCCCATTATTTTAGGTGTTTGGGAAGGTTTGGGCTTTCCTTTTATCCCTTCTCCAATGAAGACCTAAGCTAAGGCATCACACAGGCTGATATTTACTGCAGAAAAAATAGATATGATGATACATTAATTAGCAAGGGGACATTGTTTGATTATGGTAGACAAACCTGATTATCTAAAAGGAAGAATAGGGACCTATTGGCCATGATAATGATCCAGGGACGATGGTCTAAGGGGATGAAGGAATGTGGTAAGTCCGCAGTTCCTGCCCCAACCATTAAGTCAACCGGTACTGCCCCACGCTAGTGTCTGCCTGGCCAAGTGCACACTCTGACATACAC
The DNA here is from genome assembly GCA_002564285.1 of Tympanoctomys barrerae. Taxonomy (NCBI): domain Eukaryota; kingdom Metazoa; phylum Chordata; class Mammalia; order Rodentia; family Octodontidae; genus Tympanoctomys; species Tympanoctomys barrerae. Next base: position 7,544 of record NDGN011345925.1, on the reverse strand, counting down.
CTTGGTCTCCTCATTTGAAAATCTTTGAGAGCTTGCTTTTGGAGACTGTGATGCACGCTCCCAGGGCACTTGTGTGGTGAGGTGGGCCTTGAAAGATTAAGCTCTCAGATCCAACCAGTTTGGGCAATGCTGCGTAGCTTACCTGTGTGACACAGCACTGCTCTCTGCTAGTATTTTAAAGAACACAAGATGATCTAAAAGTTGGCCTTTGTTTAGATTTTAGGGACCCAGCATTTCCTAAATTTATAATCACATAGCCTAAGGGAAAATAGCACATGCAGTGTTCTACTGGAACAGCAGCATTACGTTCTAAAGTAGAAGGCCATTATATGGTATCAAAATCCAAAATATCCAGTTATATTTTTCTCTAGTATTTTGCCTTCTCTGGTGGAGAATATGACAAAATTATAAACTTGTATGTAAGGGCATTATTTTGGGGTGGAAATATCTTCTGATTTTAAGAACCTAAACTGCTCTGAACTGATCAGAAGCATCACTGACTTGGAGACAAGACAGCCAAGAATGGCCAAGGAAAGACACATGCACACCTCAAGACTTGATCTGTCCCTCTGTTCCAATTTACTTATTTGTTACACTGGTAGATAGGTGGCCACAAATTTAAATCCCTAATTCATTCTCATTCTTTCTGTACTTCCTCAATCCCTCTTTCTCTTTCTCTATATTTTTGTCTATTTGTCTGCATTCGGGGCCCATTTTCCCACTCTTTTTCCACTTTTCTCTCTTGAATCTTTCTTTTCCTTTCCTCCCTCTCTTCTTTTTCCTAAACCACTACTCTAGCAAACACAGAAGAATCAAAGCCTCATAAATTAAATGTGCATATAAATGTGACTCCCCCTGTTGGGCTTCTGCCAAACTGCCTTTCCTTGAAAAATGGAAACATTTACAAAATCCCAAGATCCTTTGCTTTGATTGACTCACGTATTTCTTCTTCATCTTGTGGATGCCGTAATCTGTCTCACAAGTCTCAAAATAGGCAATGGTGAGGGATGGGAGAATCAGTGCTTGTTCTAATCTATGAGCAAATAGTCTACATTCTCAGTGCTGACCTGGAAGGCATTTGCTTACTGTCTGCGGGTCACATAATTCATTAATTATTTGAAAGAATGTTCGTATTACTTATCTTCTTGTGTTGCACATCATTTTTCAAACTTTTGAGTGATGAGCTGGCATTTCAAGTAAGGGTGGTCTCGCAAATCAAATATAGTGCGACTTCAGTTTCAATTTTTGTGGAAAACATCTGGTCTTGCTTAGTGCTTAGAACTAAAGAGATAAGGAAACATGTAAAGTCCTCCCTGCCCTCAACATTGGTGGTTTTCTTTTTCTGTCGTTGTATTATAAAGCTGACTCCTTACAGGGCAGAAAGGAAGTTAATTCTACAAAAGTTCAATTTGCTAAGACTTACACGTCCACAGTCAGGAAAGCTCTGTGTGTCCAACTATTCCAAATTCTATTCTGGGATCCTGGCTTGTACAAAGGAAGTTGAGGGTCAGGATTCCAGCATCTGTGGTGATGTGATCTACTTGCAATTGTGTGGAGTTGCATGTCCTGGCATTAAGGAGGATAATGTGAACCACTGCCACCTCTCAACTTTGCTAGCCATAAAACAATCTTCTCAGAAATCCTAAAACTCTCTCATAGGGATAATGAAACTTGGTTCACAGTGATCAGGGTACCATATCTAATAAAAAGTCACAGCTCCTATCAGAAGGTCAGTCTCCCAAACTTTGAGTTCCAGGCAGGTCATGTGTTTATAGATGGATTGCAAGCTTACTACGAGTACAATGTTTTATGTAGAGTTTCCTTGAAAGCCATCTATAGCCTTAGATTTATTTTCTCCTAAGATTTGTCAGTTGGGCTTTTGGAAAAAGGAAACTTTTGGATGAGTGGAGGATAGATACCACAAGCTAGAGGTATTATTTTTGAACACATCTATGGAAATTTTCTTGCTATCATTTCTTGCTACTAGGCCACTGACAAAGTCCCTTCCTTTGGTTTTGTCTGCTTTGGTGTTATAGTTGAAGAAGGTGCAAAAGTTGCAGTATTGACAGATGAAGTTTCATTTATCATACGTAATTCTAATTATTTCATGCCAGCACCTCTTATAAGAGGAGTATAATATCTCACGATATTATACTTTGCTAATTTGGATGGAATGTAGCTGGCATTTGGCTCCAGAACCTTCAACTACTTTGGCAATGCTGATCTTTCATGAATCTGACAATAATGTCTTTTCTTATTTGTGGGATTGAACATTTAGATTCCATTTAAAAAGAACAACAGGAGTTTAGTATCCCAAGTTTATAGACCAGGAAAGTAGTGGGGGAATATTTAAGTTTTCCAAGATCATACAGCTAAGAGGTTGAAGGCTTATACTATCAGTGTGACTCTGGAATTCAGGTTTTTTAAGTATGTTATGGTCTGAAGTTTTGAAAAGATTTAGAAAGAAAGGGCAGAGCTATTGCTTATGCTTGTGGGCCATGCTCCTGACCCTGGCTTTGTTATAAATACCTTGTCTTTCAGAGTTGCATTCTGCTTTTTTGCTCTAGGTGCTTAGGGAAGGAGAGAACCAAATATGGTGTGCACAAAACTCACTGGGGAGCCAAAGCTAGAGAGTTGGTTTGGCAAGGACCTTGACTTTGATTTAGTTTCAAGTTTTATCTAAAATGGCTTTCATGAACTGAGGGATTATTTGAAGTCTAAGTTCATGTGTCAAGCATTAGTGTTGTCTTGCATTGTGCTTGTCTGAATTAAAGTTGTTCTTTCTTAAAGTGTCACACAAAGGCATGGGCTTTTGCTTGGTAAAGTGAAGCCAGTAGCTGGCACATGAGATTAGCAAGAAATTTGCCAAAAGAGGATTGGATTCTCCATCTGGATTTAGCTTTGTGGGATCCACAATAGGAAAATGTTCTAAATGCCGCAGCCAAAACTATAAGCTTTATGGGCCAGCGAGATAACTCAGTGGACTAAGCGCCTGTTTTGGTAAGCACAGGGACCAGTGTTCCATCCCTGGTCCCACATGCCATACTAGGCCTGCTTCTGGGGCACCGTGCACCTGTGGATAAGTTCAGGCATGGTGGTTCACACCTCTAATCCCAGAACTAGGGAGGCTGAAGACAGGAGGATCACTACGAGTCCAAGGTGCATGGTGAGACCTTTTACCAAATACATAAAAAATGGAACAAACAAACAAACAAACAAACACTATAGGCCTTGGCTTTTTGTTGTTGTTTTAAACTTGAAGCTTTTTGGCCTAAAAGCTTGGCCATTTCTAGCCTAACCATATCTTTTAAGTTTTAACTAGAAAAAGAAAGCATATCAATGTGTAATGACTCATTGAAAAGTAACTAAGCTATAGTATCAATAAAAATCTCCATATTCTTTTAACTAATTATCTATAAAAATAAGCTATGAAAGGTATATGTTGAAAAAATATTCCACTCGTTTTATTCATTTGTTTATTATAACTAAAAGAACAATAGCTCGTTAAAAATGAATTTAAAATTTGAAGTAAAATGTGCAAATACTTCTCTATCCAATTCTAATGCTCAAAGTTCAAACCCTTGTTTATTATGTACTTCAAAACTTCAGCCTCATTATATTTACTCTTTTTCATAAATATATATATATATAACATATATATATGCACATTTATATACTCACTTAGCTATGGACATATACAAAAATATACTCTTTCAGAAAGTTGTTAGACTATAGATTTTTCTGAGTAATTTACTTTTTTCTCTGAATTGTGAATATTGTATTTTTGTGAGTACATATAGATCTACATAATTTTTTCTCAGAATATAGTTTTATATAGTAAATAGTGAACTCTAAGATTATTTCCAATTTTGCTCACACAAGCTTCCTGCAGCAAACACCCTCACTGTTATATTTTGGCACAAATGTGAAACTCTTCCTGGTTCCAGGACAATATGTCCCTGGAATCAGATCCTAGAATTGCAGAGTCAAACCATATTTAAATTTTAAATTTCTTATGTAATCCTTAATCCACCACCACTACAATCACTGATACACTGATAAATTTCTACCAAAAAAAAAATATATATATATATATATATATATATATATTATTTTTAGGGAAGGGTCTAAAGGGTATTCATGGTCCCACTACTAGATCAGACTCATAGTGGTCTGCCTATTTACAGCCTCCCAAGAGCTGGGTTTACAGGTATGCACCACCATGCCCAGTCTCAATTGCCCTCTCAGCACACTTGAGGGGGGGGCTGGCACAGCAGGCCTGGGGATCAAATTCCTGGCCCCTGCACCTGCTTGCAGGCACTTTAATCCACTGAGCTATTTGGCCAGCCCCTCAATTAATTTTTTAACAAATAACATTTGGTAGCATTTTAAGTTTAGGTTGTTGTTGTTTTCTTTTTTCTGGCATCTTGAGCTGAATACTGTGTCATTCATGTTTTATGGTAAATTTATTTAACACAATAAATTACCTTTTGAAAACTCTGCTGACCGCATCTCATGCGCTTGGATACATGCATATTTAAAAACTGGTAACAGCACATCAGGAAAAGTTGCCATGACAGCCTATTCCAGCCATAAATAACAGGTTCCTGCTGTGTTGGTATGAGTCAGCCAATTATTAGGTAGTTCTTGAAATTGTCTTCCCACTGCTCACAGCGTAACCCAAGTGTCCAAGTTGATATTTTCTAACTATTTGTAGTATAGTTTGTTTGTTGTCTTTCATCTGACACTTTTCTGAGATGCCTATTCTCAATAATACTCTTGGTAAAATACCCACAATTTAAGGCTTATTTTGAATGATTCCTTCCTGGTTAAAAAATAAACCTAAGAATTATATTGTCACTTGATTCGAGCTTGTCATGGTAGTCACTCTTATGTTCACTAGGGTGCAGAAAAGTCAACTGAAAAGGACCAGCGAATTACTTTGTGCTTCCTGGGCATATAGTCTCCATTGTGAGGCCTTAAGCAATAACCAAGACAAATGGGTGTGGCTGTATTCAGGCAAAATTATACTTACAAGACAGTGGTCTAGCACCATGCCATGTTTTGTTGATCCCTGTATTATGAGCCACAGTACTAATTAGGCATTATGAATGACTCCTTCCTCTATCCCTCATGGGGATGAGGTTTATGTGACTTAAACTGTAGCTCCTGTACATGCAAAAGATGTTTGCTGGATAAGAAAGAAACACCTATTCCATTATTTCTCATCTGTAACATTTTGGTGACTCTAAGATAAACAGTAGACATAGGATATACTGATAAACCAAAGTAAAATTCATCAAAATATCAATTAATATCTAATTCATACTTGAATAATTCTTCCTATTCTATGTGTTAGATTTCATCTATTATTTGTTTTATTTTATTTTTTCTTCTTTTTTTTATAGAATTAGTACAGGGTCTCACTACACAGATTGGAGTTGTAGTGATCTTCCTTTTTTCAGCCTCCCAAGTGTTGGGATTATAGGCACACACCACCACACCCAGTCTCAGCTTTTGTTTCAGTGCACCCTGGAGGTGGGGCCTGCACAGTATTTCAGGGATCAGACCCCCACCCCTGAGTCTGCCTAAGCAGGCGCTTTAATCTGCTCAGCTATCTGGCCAGGCCTTTATTATTTGAGATTTGCTGTTACTAAAATGTTTGGGGGATAAAAGGAATTTAGAGAAAAATTTTGTCTAGAATATGAAAAAGCCCTAAGTGAAAATATCACAGGTCTAAAAGAAGGCCTATTCAGACTGAGATTTGTGACACTTACTCTTATCTAAGAAAATTGATGTGGATTGCTAATTGTTTTTGACTTCACTAAACTGAATGATGACAGATCCGAACAATTCTACTTCAGAAAGAAAACACAAGTGGCAACTTAAATTATGTTTTTTTACCTTGATAATTCATTATATGTCCTCATGGGATGTTCTTTGGGAGAACGACATTATTTTGTAGAGTTCTATTTAAGGTGTCTCTCTGGGTTTAGGATCTTCCTGAATATAAAAGCTTAAGTCTATAGTTGAAAATGTCTATTCTGTCATTAGTGTGACAAGAGAAGCAAAGTGCAATGAGTTCGTAGCCCCTCATAAGCTATAGAGACAAAAGACATGGAGCTCCCTAGGCAATTAATAACTGGATAGAGCGCCTCCCCCAGCAGTCAGTGAGTTCCGATCACACAAACAAAAACACACATATAGGACATTTATAAAAATAAAGAAACCTAGACATAAGCAATTAAAAACATTTTAAAATTTCACTTATTTGGGGGGAGGCAGTTACTGGGAATCAAACCTTTTACTTGCCAGGCAGGTTCTGCACCACTGAACCACAACTCTGGACCTAAGAGTTGAAACTGTGAAAGAAATCATGTATTTACATAGTAAAGATTAGAGAAAGACCACTTTTTACTGAACATATAATGTTAAAGAATGTAGTAATGTCAGATTACTGAAGCTGCATAGTTCATCTTGCGGAGGTAGCAGGGGTTTGTTACTTACCCTTCGCTTTTCTTTTTACAAGATTGTGCTTGTTCTATCCACTCTTGGAAAGAACAGCTTGTATTATCAACCTTGAATGAAAATGAGTTATGAGTCTTTTATCTGGAGCTTACAGAGTGGCATTTACCGCTTTGTAGTTGAATTTCAGTGATGAATGCACTATCTTATTTCACTTAATTTTTTTTATGTATTCTTTTTCCTGTTCTGATCTGTAGGTACATACAAGATAATAATGGGAGAGATCAAATTATCCTATTTCACTTCATGTAAAACACTTTGCTATTGTCCTGCAAGTCTTCATTATTAATTTCCTGTTTCTTCTTCCATTCATGTCAACCCGGCTGGATAAACGAGGCATGTTTTACATCATAATAATCTGGAGTCTTCAGAGTATTTCAAAGAAAAACTGATTGTTTATACAGTACCCATCTTAAAATCATCCTTCATGTGCTAATCTGCTTAACCCATTCCAAAGTATAAACTCGGAGGGCTAGGGTGATAACTCAGTGGAATAAATACTTGCTGGGTAAGTTCAAGTTTCTGAGTTTGATCCCTGGTACCACAAAAAAAATTTTTTTACAAAGTATGAACTTGGAATTCAAGGATCTCACAAGCTACAAATGTAAATATTGAGGTCATTTATATGTCATTTGCAGGTTAAAATTATCATTCAAAGTAGTGCAGAATCACTGACGTGGACACTGCACCAGGAACAGGTAGAATGAGGTTCAAAGCACAATACCAACAGATGGATTGCCCTATGTGGAGACTGGCTGGTGTCTCACTGCTTTAAGGCCTTCACACATCCACAAATACAAAACTGCTTTTCAAAGATGCTAGCGGTACTTGGTAGCATTTGCTTGTGACTGTAACTACCCAAAAGGCTAATACAGGAGATTTGTGAATTCAATTCCAGTATAGGCAACTTAGCAAGAAAGACCTTTGTTTCAAAATAAAAATTTTAAAAGGGGTGATAATGTAGCTCTGTGATAGGGTGTTTGCCTACCATAGCTAAGAGCTTGGGTTCAATTCCTGAT
>NDGN011345913.1:0-13274 GCA_002564285.1 Tympanoctomys barrerae | reverse complement strand
AAACTGTCCTATTAATCGGTTTTGAAACTGTCTCATTGCTATTTGTTTCTCAATAAAATTTTTTTTAAAAGTCATCCATGTGAAAAGAAAAAAAAAAGCATAGTGGTGCACTTCTGTAGTCCCACTACTCTGGAGGTTGGGAAGGGAAGGTCACAAGTTTGAGGCCAATCTGGGTAATATAGCATGACCCTATCTCAAAATAAAATACAAAATAATGAAAAGGATTGGGAATGTAGCAAGTTGTAGATCACCTTTGTGTTGTATCCCCCTACTGAAAAACAAATTTGTACTTTGGATTACTTACATAAGAAGAGCAATAAGATATTTAATCTTCTGTGTCCAGTTCATTCTACATTGTACTCTGGTTTCAAGGTGCATACATTTTCCTATGAATTTACTCAAATTTATCCTTCTTTATGGTCTCATAACCTACTTCAAGATTTAGCTAGTATGAGTCGGGCTGTTACAAAGAGAAATAAAAGGCAAATGATAAGAAACAGCGAGATAGTTGGGAGGGGAATTTAGAGATAGGGAGATGGAAGGAAGGGGAGGGGAAAGAAGATAAAAAGGATCAAGTGCAAAATGTGTATACATCAATCTTCAAAGTTGAATGCCTTTATGATGTATCACAAATGTAGAATGAAAATTCACAAAAAAGAAAGTGAAAAAATTTGAGCGAGGAGATAACAGAATTAGGTTTTCCAATCATATTCCTTTTGTAAGGATAATGGCTTGTATATGGGCAAAATTGGAAACAAGATAGTGTATAAAGAGGGTGCTGTAGTGGCATAAGAGAAGGGGGATGATGATCTGAATGCTTTCATGCATAGAGTCCTGAATAAATACAGGATTTCAATTAAATTTAGATTTCAGAAGAACAATGAATGTTTTGGGGATAGCTATATCTAACGCAATATTGGGAACATGCACAAAATATTAATTATTTCACTGAAATCCAGATTTTAGCTTCCTGCATTTTCATTTCCAAATAAACAGCAAGACTACGCATGCATGAGTGTGTGAACATCTGCACATGCAGACCTAGGGTGGTACATACTCAGAAAGTGAGCCGACTGTTACGTTTCTCAAGTTCAAAACTGAAAAGTCCTGCATAAACTTTTTCTATGTGTGGAGAATGTACATCTCTACATTGGAGTTTAGTTAAGTACCTAATCAACTGTGACATTTTTCTGTCTCCCTCTATTGTTTCAGTCTCCAGCTAGCTTCAGGATATCACCCTAGTATCTCAGCAAATCCCAGAATGTACCAAATAAATTGGTGCATATTCTCCATGCCTCCATAAATTTCCTGTTTTCTAGGTTCATTAACCTGGAATCCCAAACTCAAAATATTGGAGTAGGCTTCGTCATGAATTTTTATATTCACATACGAACTGAACAGTTCCAGATTCTATAGCTTGTTAGGAGATTTCCTGGTAAACAAGCCCTCTTTCAGTTTCCATAGGTTCTCTTTTATCTCTATCAAATTCCTGATAATTCCTTGCATGGCTACCAAGAACCAAACTCTCATGGTCATGGCCATGTCTGGTTTAAACCTTTCATATTTCTTTATTATAGTATAGAACTGTAAGCTGTAATTGTTAGTTCATATCTCACCAACAAGGTGTCTAACTTGGGTTACACAGTAGCTAAAAAAATGATTCAACACTTCATATTAAAATTTCCCTATAAAAACTGAGTTTTTGGCTGCATTTGAAAAATCTGAAGACTGAAGGACCATCCTCATGAGATCTGTATTTCTCCTGGTGCAGCAACTAGAATTGAATAGGAACTTTGATGTTTGGACAGAACATAAAAATCCTCCCTCACCCAGCTGATATGGGCAGCACCTGATGGCAGGGCAATAGCTGTGTCACTCTCATGCAGATTTACGGCCTGTGTTGGAGATCTTCATAGGCTTCTTCCTTGTTCCAAACTTCAGTCCAGACCCAGGCCCGTACCTCATTAGCCTCATTTTGTCCCGTTTCTCACACTTTAAGTTTTCTTCCACACCTCTAGCGTCCTTGCAAACCCAAATGCACATTGTCCCTTCCTCAGCTTAGATGTCCTCATTTTGAGTTACTTTTGAAACATTGTTCATTGCCTTGTGTTGCCTTTTGCAAGTTAAGCAACACACAGTCGCTAGGTGGGGTGAGATATGTGCCTTTCTTCATCAAATCTACTATGTCAGCTCCCAGAGGACAAGAAGCTTCCTTGCTGCTGCAGCTAGCAGATTTGGGCATCCCAAAGCACTCAGGAAGTAGTTGTTGCATGAAATGGCTCTGTGTACATCTGATCAGCATATAATGAGCAGAGGGGCTGGATGGGGTCCATTTTCACATTTTATCCCAGTATGGTTTGAAGCCATTTTTTTTCCAGAAATCAACTATTAAGGGGGAAAAAAAGCATGTAGAGGTAGAATTGAAGCAAGCTCTTTTAAAGTTTCTGCGTAAAGTAATTTGATAAAGCCCCTCTATTAAAGCATACAATCTCATTTTATTCTGCAGATAAATTCAATACTATGACCAATAAAAAGTAAAATTCTTCTCATTTTGTTCTTACCTCTTGTGAGATTATTAAACTCAGAGATCCAATTTTCTAACATTTTATAAAGGCATTATTTAAATGTTAAACAGGCTTTAAATGAAGAAATAAAGAATTGAGTAGGTTTGTATGTAGCTATTAAAACATAGAGGAATAGCTAAAAAAAACTAGACTCTAGAAAAAGTATAAAATACAGTGACTTTTAAATGAGTTGCTTTAGATGTACAACTTTAAAAAGAGAAAGAGTTAAAGAGATTTAATATTGATTTCATATTTCCTTGATCAAAAAAACTTCCTATATAATAATGACCTTTAACATTTTGAAAGTGAAATGCCAAAAATAATAAGAATGCCATTCATGGTAGTGATCAGAAAACAATCTTTTTTTTTACAAGGCCCCATCTTTTATACTTTGCACCACCTCAATGCCACCACACTGGAAACAAACTTCAAGCACATCAATATTTGGGATACAAACTCTAGCTATATTCAAAGTATATAGTAAAGGTCAAGGCCAAACATTATGTATATTCTGAGATAATTTTGAAAGAGTTTAAAAAGGCCTTTTGAATGTGGATATTAGACTATTTCATCGAGAGTAGACTGAAAAATATTGGCGGGAGAGATTAGGGAAATGACAAAGAGAATCTCATCTTCAACATTATTCTAACATTAGTGAGCAAAATGAGGTGCCAAGGGGCAGCACAAAGTGTCACATGGCTCACTGATAGCAATGTTGAGACTAGAATCCCACCAATGTAAAATCAAAAATACCATGTCCATGAACTACATTTTCAGGGAGAGGTTTGACCTTAATATTGAAAATAAACTTTTCATTAAATGAGGTAATCATATCAAATGTAAGAGAAAACACTATTTTCCATAGTTGGATATAGATAATTTGAGAATTGTTCAGTGTTCTACAATGTATCTATTGATACTCCTCACAATCAGAAAGGATAGGTACACATCACTGGGACTTTTGCCACCATGAAACCTAAGAGAAGTGGGCAGTCACTGACTCGGAGCATTGCTTTTATCTGGATGTGGTGGACAGTCTTGTAATCCCAGCATTTGGGAGGTGGATACAGCAAGAAAATGTGAGTTCAAAGTCAGGCTGTACTACACAGCAAGACCTTGTCTCTCAACAAGCAAAACAAGGTGAATAGCACAGAGGTAGCCTCTTCCACTACTATGGTTGGCCTGCTGCAATCCAGGTGAATCACACTGGAAGGCCAAGAGGCCAAAGGGAACAGTAGTGACACAATAGGGTCCAAACCAGGATGCACAGGCAGGACAGGCAGGACTAGCAGCATGGGAAAGTCTGAAACAACATTAACAGTATTATGAGCCAGGTGCTAAGTTAGGTGGACCAGCATTGTACTTGGGAAAAACACATATGCAATAGAAGCAAGGGGAGTGCAACTCTTTCTCTCTTTTCTTCTTTCTCTCTTTCCTTCTTTCATTTTTTTCTTATCTTTTTTCTCTTTTCTAACTGGATGGTGAGAACTCCAACCATAGAAATCTAATCCAATCCCCCCACAAACCCAGAGACCAAGTTCAGATAAGCCCTTCATTATTTCTCTTCTGACTTGTTTTGTAGTTTCCCACAGTTTGCACCATTACCATTTGCCCTCTAGCTTTGCCTCTCCCTTCTTTCAGTTAGCATTTTTTAATCCAGTATCCTTAAATCTTCCCACCACAAGGTAAAGCCACTCTACCAAGGGCAAACACTTCGAGTGCAAGCTCCTACTTTGCCATCAGTTCTGTTATATAACTGTAGCTTTTGTTCTGATGGTTTAAGGTTACAAAATTATTAGCTACAATAGTAGGTCAGTTTCTAAACTATGCTTGATGCTCTTGTTATTGCTAATTATACTACTTTAGCCAGGATGTCCTATCTGTTGTAATCAGATGTTCTCCCTTCTGTAACAATAGCATCCAAAAAATTAAGTACTTAGGAATCAACCCAGTAAAACTAAAATGTCTATACATTGAAAATTACAGTACTCTGGAAAAGGAAATCAAATAAGATATCAGAAATGTAAAAATATCCCTTGCTCATGGATAGGAAGAGCCATAGTGAAAATGGCCATACTCCCCCCAAATTTTTGTACAGAGTTAATGTAAGCCAAATTAAAATACCATTAGAATTGAAGAAAACATTCCTAAAACCCACCAGAACAAATCAGAATATCAAAAGTAATTCTGGGGGCCGGGGAGATGGCTCAGTGGAATAAGCCCTTCCCTGGTAAGGGCCTGAGTTCATCTTGGTTCCGGAAAAAAAAAAAAAGTAATTCTGGGTAAAAAAGGCAAGGCAGAAGGCACTAGCATCCCTTATTTGAAATTATTTATTACAAAGCTACTGTGATAAAAGCAGCATAGCACTGGCAAAAAAACAGGACTGAGGATCAATGGAATGACTTAGAAGATGCAGACACACCTCCAAACACACTCAGCCGCCTTTTCTCTGACAAAGGGGCCAATGTTTACTGGAGGAAAGATAGCCTCATTAATAAATAGTGCTGGAAAAGCTAGCTCTCTACATGCTAACGTCTAAAACTGGACTCATTTTATCACCGTGTGCTAAACTAAAGTCAAAATGGAACAAAAATTCAAATACTGTATCAGAAGAGAAAGTAGATAGAAATCTTGAAAATGCAGTGTAGGCAGAGAATTCATGAAGAAAACCCAAACTGCGTGAGAAGTATTTCAAAGAGTCAGCAACTGGGACCTCATTCATTTGAAAAGATTTTGTATAGCAAAAGAAATCACCCACAGTGTAAAAGGACAACCCACAGATTGGGAAAAACTTTAGCCAATTGTCCCTTAATATGGAGCATACAAGGGCTTGAAAAAAAAGTCATACTCCTCAAATTCAAAGATCCAATCCAAATTGGACATCTGAAATGCCCAATTACACACTTCTCATATGAAAGAATGCAAACAGCAACTAAATATATGAAAAAATGTTCAAGATCATTGCTTATTTAAGATACATAAATTAAAAGATCACTCTGATTTCATCTTATGCCAGAAAGAAGCGCTATCCTCAAAAAAATCAACCAGTAAGAAATGCTGGTAGGGCTGCTGGAAAAAAATAGAATCTTTCCCTGTTGGTGGGACCACAGACTGGAGCAAACACTGGAAATCAGTATGGAGATGCCTTCAAAAATCTAGGATTAGAAGTCCCATTCCACCCAGACATTCCCTTTCTGGATATCATTTCTGAAGAATTAAAAACATCATATCATAATGATATCTGTACATCCATGTTTATAACAGCATAATTTGTAATAGTTCAATTCTGGAAATAATCCAAATACCCCAACCAAGGAATGGATGTAAAACCTTTAATCTTTTTTATACAATGGAGTATTACTCAGCTGTAAAGAAGTAGAAACTTAAGGCTTTTATAGGTAAACAAATGCAACATGAAACCATACTCAGGGAAACAGATTAGGCTCACATGTATAAATACTGTACTGTCTCCTGGGTGTGAGAAAATGAAAGAGTAAATAAGGTCTAACATAATATGATAGATATTGTGAACTGGGAAGAAACTGTTAAAAAGAAAAGATAAACTAGAATGGAGGAGAGAAAAAGCAAACAGACAAATAAAAACATGGTTTTAATTTTGTAGGCATTTGCTCATCATGGGCAAACAGGAATATAAGGAGCACCAGTAGCTCACAGGCTTTAGAGTGAACAGTTAATTCAAGCAAAAGATGAACTAACACACTTAGGATTCACTGAGTCAATATTTGGGAGGAATAGTGTGTGAAGTCGGGCAAGTGAATTGATTAAGAAGCAAGTGTAAATATGTGTCAATTATCTTGAAGTAAAATAGGAAAGAGTAACCACTACAATACTGTAAAGCACATGTTCTGTAGGATCTATTTTAATAACTGAATAAATCGTCTGCAATTAGCATAAAAATTTTTTATATGCAAATGGCATTGGAAAGCATTTAAAAATATTTTAGCACATTAAAAATGTGCTACTGCATCATATTTCCTTCAAACTTCACATGGTAAACCTTTGTCTACAAAGAGTAGAGAGTAAAAAATAGTCTAGGTCTAGTTAAATTATCCAAAAGTCTCATGATGATGTTACTATCATCAGTGATGACAGTAATAACTTATTTTCACTCTTTATGGGAACTCCCTCAATATTTTTTGATTTATTCCTCCACAGGGTTCTGTGAGCTGAAGACAAATAAATTTCAGGAGTCTAACAGTAGTTTAACTGTCAAGCCTGACTCCCTAGTGCTCCTTTAATTATTAATTATTTATAAATAATACTCAGGGCCTTTTTGACTCTGCTAAGTACCACTCTCCTCTGGCATTCTGTCCACGATGGACCACGTGCTGTAGCCTACAGCAGATGAAATCTAAGATCATTGTTCACTCCTAGTGTCTATACTTCAATGGCCTTGCAGGTATTCTGATCTCAAAGGAAAATATACATATTACACATGTACAGTAGGGGCTTCAACTCCCTGGAGTTCAAGGACTCTGGACATCCCTTCAGTGGGAAGTTTTCAGAATTTCACAGTACCTGTGTTCAATACTTAAATTCTTATTGATCAGTGTTATTCAAACATACAAACTATATTTTCCTCTTCTGAGTCTTTCTCCAAAGTACTAGGGATAATTTTTAAAGGAAACTGAGCCAATTATTCTTTAACCATTATAATAATAAAGAAGAGTGATAGCTTCCCTTTCTGCCAATTGTACAACTGAGATATGTGCTCGTGGAGAATCTTCCCTTCTCAGGCAATAATTACTAACTTAGTTTAAAAAAGAAAAAAGAAAGAGTAGCTTAAAGAATCTTGAATATTAGATATATCAAGGACAGATTCATGGAAAGGAAAAGCCATCATACTGCTAAGCTTCCTAACAGAAAGAAACCTTAAATTGAGAAATGAGCACCACATTTGTTATTTAATACTAACCTTTCACCTCATCCTATTGGTTTACTAATACTATTATGGACTTTTTTTTTTTTTTTTTTGTATTTTAGGGAAGGGTCTACAGGGCATTCAGGGTCTCACTACTAGATCAGTCTTGTAGTGATATGCCTGTTTACAGCCTCCCAAGAACTGGGATTACAGGCGCGTACCACTATGCCAAGTCTCAATTGCTGTGTCAGCATGCCCCAAAGGCCCGTGTGGCACAGCAGGCCAGAAGATTGAATCCCTGGCCCCTGCACCTGCTTACAGAGGCTTTAATCTGCTGAGCTATTTGGCCAACTATCATGGGCCTTATTTACATTGCAGTAGATGTGATGTAAAACAAGCCTTGGCTCGATGTTTCCCAGTAATGAGCTGTAGTCTTTGTCCTCTCTTATCACAGAAAGTCAATCATTTTCACCACATGTGAGTGTACACGCATGGTGCGCCAACCACAGGAGATTAGAACAAAAAGCAACTGGGAACTGAACCACCAAAAGAGTTGGCCAATGTGAAGAAAGAGAAGAAAGAGTCTTTAGTATGAAATAAGGCAGTGAACAGAGAGAGAGTGAGCATTCCTTACATCACTTTATCAGTTTTTATACTCTATATTTTTCAGCTGATTTTTCATCATGAACATTCCCCACTCCAGACCTCCAGAACTACATACTTACCACTGCTTCTCTAATAGTTATTCTCAGACCTGAAATAGCTCCTTTGTCTTTTTCCTCTTCCACATATGATTCAAATCCTTGAAGACCAAGCTTCTGTATCACTTCTTCACAGAAGCCCCAAGTAAGTATACACTTCACTGTGTTCAGTAGCACTTTGATCAAAGCATTACTATAGGTTTTAATGCTCTTTAGTGGCTTGCTTCTCTAGCTTATTCATTAGGCTGTATATTCCTCGTGGGCAGGGTTGTAGCGCTACTCCTTGTTATAGTTCTGCTCTTCCCTGCTCTTTACTCTTATCCCCTATGGCTGAATAAAGATTAGGTGCTCCGTAAAAGCTTACTGACTGCACCACAGTGGGACTAGCCAAGAGACAGCAGGAACCTAATGGGTGGTTAGGTTTGTGCATGGTGAAACCCTCCTAAGCATAATGTGTTGGCCTAATGCCTCACCTCCCTGACCTGTAATTTAGGCTGCAAACCAGAGCGTGCGAAGCTCTGTTCATTCTTTTAATGTGCTGCACCCTCAGATTCCAACCTCACATTAATCTAGAATAGTAATTCCACCAGCGCTGTTGATGGAAGCTATAATTTACATCACTGAAAACCCTTTCTGTGGCTTCAAAGAGGTGTAAGAAAGCAAAATGAAGGTGCACATTAAGTAGGCAAAGGAGTATGAATAAGGACATTTTACTATCTAAAAATTTAAGATCCAAAATGAAGTTTAAAACACTTTATAATTAAACCAAAATGAAGTGATCAAGTGTCATATTTGCACATTAAACTAGAGAGGAAGTAAACCAAACCAGAAGCGTGTTTATCACTTTAAAAGTTCCACACTCCCTAAAGCTCCAATAACTATTAATTATTTATAAACAAAACTAGAAGTGTTGACAGTGTATATGCCTATATAAAATGAAACATAAAATAATAATGCCTTTGTCTTGTGTGATTCCTTCCAATTAATGATGCAGGCTTTAGGGAAACCTGAGGTGTTAGCTGAGCAGATCTTGATGACCACATAGAAGTGGTGGGTTTTAATACCTGTCCCCTCTCCACATTAAATGCCCTTTGTTTTTGATACTTAACACCAAACAGAGACAGTTTGAAGAGGCTACCTTAATCCAAATACCTAATTCTGATATGCCACAACTATTGAAGGGACCCTCAAGCAAGATTTATTGCTCTCTAGACCTTAAATGCCCATGTAAACATAGGGACTTTGTCTCTTTTCCACTTGAGCATTCAATCATTTCTATTTCTAAGATTTGTTTGATGTTGTCTTTCTTTTTCGTATTCAGAGAAAAATGTGATGTTATGAAAAACTCACCCACAATTTTTAGCATATTTGCTAGCTGTAAAGTACATTTATTTAAAAATTGTAATCCCTTATGCCTCAAATAATAGCAAGTATAATTGCATTCGCAAGCATCATGTAGTAGCATATTTAGGGGGCACGTGGCTGAGAGCTGTAGCAACACCACACCGAGGCAGTGGGCTCTTCCATCTCTTCGCTCTGCTATCCTTGGGTCGGTTTCTGCTTCAGACTTACAGCACTGTGGTTTGTCTCGCTCCAAGGGCACAAGAAAGAATATGGAGTCAAGACCCACACTGACAACTTTTTTGGAAGACATCATCATTCTGTTCTGGGTTAACAGCCAATAGTTCAGCATAGATACTTGTCTGTCATATGACTAAGGAAAATTAATGAGGAACTAAGAAATACTAAGAGAAAACCCAGTATAGAGAAGCATTCATTCATTCATAAAGTTAACCCAGTTCTGGCTGAATTTCCAGGCCAGGTTAGACAACATTACTTTATTCTTCCTTCTAGGAAACAATAAATTCTATACTTATAAATTCCATTCTTAACAATAATTTTCAAATGAGCTTATTATAATAGGCTACACTTAACTTATACTTGAGAAGATTAAAGCTCGGTGGTTTATTTCAGATGGAACTGTACTGCCAGCAACAATTATCTGAGCAATTCGTCATAAAATGTTCGCAAAGGACAGCATAATATACCACAACAATGTAATCATAGATGCTATAGATTCAAATTGGTAGTATATGGTGGATAGGATACATCCCCACACCACTCCTCCATGACAGGGTGTATTTGTGAAATGATAAGTGATGAAGTAGTAATCATTATATCTGGCCACTTCAATATAAACATTCAGAGCTCAATGGTAGTATCTGTTGAGTCTACCATAAAGTGAATGTATCACCGAGCAGCTAACCTTGTTGCTGCTTTGTCCTTACACAGCATCCTATTGACGGCCCACTGCATGGTTTCAAAGCACAGGACTGGCCATTTCTCTGTGTTGGGGACTAGGCAGTGGAACTCCTGGGTCATGGAATACACGCATATTTTTCATTTGAATAAATGCTGCAAAATCACCTTCAAAATATATGTACTAATTCCTGTCAGCTGCATTATCAGAGTTCAATTGCATGTCCTGACTTCTCTCTATCTAGTGTGTCAGAACTGTCATACTACTTTTGCCATTTTTGTCTTTTCTTTTTTTGTGTGTGTGTGGCAGAACCAGAGATTGAACTCAGGCCCTTGTGCTTGCCAGGGAAGCTCTTATTCTACTGAGTCATCTCCCCTGCATCCTTGTCTTGTCTTTTTATTCTCTTCCTTAATTTTGAATGAGATTAAACTCAAACACTACATCACATGTTTGTCATGATGAGTAACTTTACTTATGAAAAGTGCCCATTTATTCTTTATATTAACTTTTCTGAGATATTTTCCATTGCATACTGATTTTATAAGGGTTTGGATATGTTTGATATTAAATATATTCATAAAACATGGAATCTAAATATATTACCCTTGATGTATATTTATGGAGTGTTGCAAAACGTTTTTAATTTTTAAAGTCAAATTCAATAAAAACCTTTTCCGTTATGGTTTGTGTTTTTTTCTGTATTGAAATTATAGTTCTTTCAAAGAGCCTATGGATGATAAATTTCTTGATTCTCCAATATCTGGAAATGTCTACAAAGTGATTTTTGCTAATTACATAATACAGATTTTTCAATAAAAAGCCATTTCTGTTCCGGTATCTTTATTTATTTTTTATGTATTTAGTACAGGACCCACAGGGTCTCACTACAGAGATTGGACTTGTAATGATCCTCCTCTTTTCAGCGTCCCAAGGGCTGGGATTAAAGTCATACAACACCACACCTAGTCTCAGTCACCAACTCAGCATGCCCCTGGGGCAGGGCCAGCATGGTATGTGGTGCTGGGGATCAAGCCCCAGTCCCTGGGATTGCCTCAGCAGGTGCTTTAGTCCACTGAGCTATCTGGCTGTACCTTTCAGATATTTTTACATTGTTTTTGTGTTTGATATTGCTGCCAAAAGCCTTATGCCACTATACTTCTCATACTTCAAAAGTATAGCCTGTTTTCCCCCTGATAACTAATTTTATTCTTTTTCTTTCTTATGTCTTATGTGTTATAATATTATAATAATGATTGTTCTAAATACATTTGAAATTTAATTTGCTTGACATGCAGCAAAACTTTTAAATCTAAGATGTATGTCAGGAAAGGAAGAGCCATAGAAGAAGAGCTGTAGTGAAAAAGAAAGAAAGAAGAAAGAAAACAAGAAACAGAAGGGATAGGAAAAGAAAGAAATAATGCTAAATAGATGCACCAGAAAATGTGCAGACAATGATGTTAGTGATAATATATAATATATTCTATCCACATGTGTTCAGTATTCCTAAGCTTTTGTTTACATAATATAGCTTTGTCTTAAAGGGATATTTAAAAAATTAAGAAAAAATTTTTGGTTAAACAAAAACAACGGGGGTAAAAATAAAGATCTGTTTATAGCATCTAGTGTTAAGAGAACTGAAGGTATTTCCAGACACAAATATTCTATCATATCAATTGTAGGTTATGACAATAGAAAGTTTGGCTGAAAATACAAGACAAATTACAAAAATTATAATAGAAAAACTGCAAGAGAAAATTGAAAATATGGTATATGTTTACGTTTATGTTTATGTTTTAAAGACATTACAATAGGGCTGACTAGATAGCTCAGGGGACTAAGCACCTGCTTAGCCAAACACAGAGACCCAGGTCCAATACCCAGCACCACATGCTGGGCCAGCCCAGCCCCCACCATGCTGAGTGGGCCACTGAGATCAGGCCTGGGAGTGCATGCCTATAATCCCAGAACTGGGGAGGCTGAAAACAGGAGAATCACTACCAGTCCTGTGTAGCGAGATCCTGTACCAAATACATTTAAAAATTAGAAAAAAATTACAATAAAAGATGTATTACCAAGAAACTGAGCTGACTGTGTTTAAGGGGAAGATTTGTATTATGACTGTTTTGAAGTGATTAATGGCAATGAAGCTTTCACTATATTTGTTTAATGTTAAAATTCATCTCATATTTTGATAATTTCTCATTGATCAGATACTTATGGAAATTTTTGTTAAATAAAAACATTATGCTCAGCCACTTTTTTCACTGATCTGAAACCACGGGACATCTGGCTCTTCTCCAAGGTCAGAATAACCTTAAAAGATAAGCATTTGGAATCAATCCAAGACATGGAGGTAGCTGCAGCAGCACAACAAACACACTCACGAAAGAGGATTTCAAGAGCTGCCTCAGAAAGTTTTTAGAATGATATAAGAAGTTTATCCAAAGTGAGGGGGACTATTTTGAAGTTGAATAGTGGTTATGTGCCTTTCACTGTAACAGTTTTTTACTTCTATTTTTAAAGTGGATAAAAATATTTTAAAAAATTAGAAATGATACAGAATTTCACTAAACAAAATAAATCCAACAATTTTTGTCATACTGCATATTGCGGTCTTCAAATTAGTTGCTTAGATTACCAGACATGAGCATGCAAACTTGATCAAAAATTTAAAATGAAGAGATCTTCTTTGTTTTCTTAGTGATCTTCCAATTTTCAGCCTCCCCAGAGCTGGGATTTAAACATTAACTGTTCCTTTCAATAGACCAGTAAAAATCAGAATTTATCTTCATTTTACTTTTTGCATTTTTTTCCATAATTTTATTGATAAACAAATAGCAATGAAACAGTTTCAAATCAAATTGGTA
>NDGN011345884.1:0-25027 GCA_002564285.1 Tympanoctomys barrerae | reverse complement strand
AACTGGGGATTGAACTCAGGCCCTTGCCCTTGCCAGGCAAGCGCTTATTCTACTGAGCTATCTTCCTACCCCCTAGTATTATTTTTAATGTATTTGGTTGTTACAGGGTCTCACTACGCAGCTCTGACTCATAGTGATCCTCCTGTCTTCAGCCTCCCCAGCACTGGGATTACAGGCCTATACCACTAGGCCCAGACTCTATGGCCAGCTCTAGGGGCCAGGCTGGCGCAGCACTGCTGGGGACTGAACCACAGTCCCTACGCTTGCCTGCACATGCCTAAGCAGGTGCTGTAGCCCACTGAGCTATCTTGCTGGCCCCACACATCCATAGGGATCCAGTGGCTTAGTTTGTATGTCACAAACTTCCCTCACTGTCCTCTGTTGTAGATCAGCCTGCATCTGGCCCTGAGCACAGTAAGCAAGGGGGCTACATCTAACCCTTCCCTTTGGCTGTGGCCCTGGCTGCCGTGCTCTGAAGTGTCGCTGTTTCTGCTTCTGTGGGTTCTCCCTCTCAGGCCTCGTATTACTCTTGGACTCATGGCTTTCACCTCCTTTAGGAAGTTACCTCTATGACCCCCCTATTCCGGCGAGAGTTACTGACACTGTGGTACCCCCTTCACTGTCTGTCCTGCACATCTGTTATTTCTATGCTTCCAAATGAGTTTTCCCTTGTTCTGTCTTCCAGTTGTTCAATTCTTTCTCTAGTTAGGTCTAATCTGCAGTTCATCAATCCATTCAGTTTCTGTCAGCTTTACTGAGATTGGATTTACAGACAATAAAACAAACCTATTTAAAATGCATAACAACATATTTTGGCTAGGTTTTCTTCAAGTTATTATGATTTTCTTTCAGTATTTTGATTTCACAATTTTTCAACTCTTGCATAGTAATGATAACAGTATGCACTTTTCTCCTAGGTTCATCGGTTGCTAACATTTTGTTATATTTGCACATAATCCTATGATTGCATTTTCTCTGATTTTCAAGAGCTATTTGGGTATAGGCAGAATGAGCTGGCACCTCTGTATTTCAGCACTGAGCTCAAGGAACAGAACGTCCCTACTCACAGGCCTGCGTGGCCAGTAAGTCGCTCACAGGTCGCTAGGGGAAACTCACTGAGCCGCGTGCAGCGCATGTGCCCAGCGTGGACATGCTGTCATCCCTTCTGGTATTCCTGTAGGGACTGCACAGCTCTGGCAGGGACTGGGTTCAGGGATCTAGGTGGCTCAGGCTGGACTTCAGTCCCTGAGGAAGACAGTCCTGTTTCTAGGGCACTTTTGCCTTGGAGGCCCCTAAACGCCACCTTTTGTCTCTGGACCCCAGGCGCAGCTTCCAGGCACTGCTTTCATAACTGGAAATCCCCTGAAGGCTGTAGGCCAGTGCACCACTGGCTCCCGACCACAGCACATTCTCAAAGGGCCATGCACACCCCAACTTCCCTAGCTGCGCTCTGGAGAAGGCTCTTCACTGCAACCTCAACCTCTTTCTGTTGCCAAACTCCCTCCTTTCAGTTTTAACCTGGATTCCTTAGTGATTTCAGTTCTTTCAAGCTCCCCCCCCCCCCTGAATTGAGGATTGAACTCAGGCCCTTGCGCTTGCCAGGGAAGTGCTTATTCCACTAAGCCATCTCCCTGGCTCTCTTCCAAGATTTTAAGAACTGTTAGCTGGGCATGGTGGTGCATTGCCTGTAACCTCAGCACAAGGGAGGCTGAGGCAGGAGGACCTCAAGTTCAAACCCTACCTGAGCAACTTAGTGAGGCCCTGTCTCAAAAAATAAAAAAGGGCTGGGGATGTAGTTTAGCACAAAGGCTCTGGCTTCAGTCCTCAGTACTCTCCCCTGCAGACAAAAACTGTTTCAAACATTTCCCACACTGGGGCTGCTTGCTCTGGCGCCTGCTGTCTGTGGGAGGCATTTCTGTGTTGCCACGCTCTTCTGGGCTTCCCCTCTGCCTTGCCTTCAAGTTTATTGAGGCTTTAAATTGAAGAAGTTCATTTTTCATTTTATAGTTTTTTGTTTTGTTTTGTTTTGTTTTCACTTCTGCATTTTCCTCCTTGCCGGTTTGGAACTGCACTCTACTTCTCTTCTAACTGGCTAATAATCATGATGCTTCCTGCAGTTTCAGCATAGAAGATGCTAAATACTCTCTTGTCCCCTGCCGCAAGTAAGCACCCCAGACCCTGCTGTGCCACACTTTCTCCTCAGCCAGAGCCCAGTCGCCCTCACACATGCCTGCTTCAGCCATGCTGGTTACTCCATGCGGGTTCCCACACGTGCACTGGGCTGCTCTTGTGGTGAAATGTTCCTTTTTGCTGAAAAGCTTGTTTTAGAAATCCCTCTAGGCCAGATGTGGTGGCACATGTCTATAATCCCATCACTCAGAAGGCAGAGGCAGAAGGATCACAAGTTCAAGGCCATCCTGGGCTACATAGTGAAACCCTGTATCAAAAATTCAAAATGAGGAGCCCAGGAGATGGCTCAGTAGAATAAGCGCTTCCCTGGCAAGTGCAAGGGCCTGAGTTCAATCCCCGGTTCTGCAAAAAAAGAAAAAAAAATCCAAAAAGAAAAGGCAATGTCCTTGGCACAGGCAACCTGGAGGCATCAGCGTTCCTTATTCAGCAAGTACATGGATTTGAGCTGTATGCTATTTGGCTTCTTGCTACTCCAGGAAAGGCTTGGGAAAGAGCCTTGCAGCACCCAGACTTTGAGTCTGTTAGCTCAGAGAGGCCCAAGCAGGTGACACAGTGCACACAGGAGTGACAGTAAGACTTGAAGTCAGAGAGACCATTGGTCCCCAGGCTCTTTCCAGGGCAGTGCCCAGTGACACGCACCCATGCACCTCTCAAGGTCCAAAGTGGGCACTTGTGCTTGGCATGTATGCCTTCTGTGTCATGGGCTCGGGACCCAGGAGCTGCTCCAGCCCCTGCCTTCCTGCTGGAAACTGCCAGACACACATTTTGTCTCCAGGCCTCTGGACAGCTCTGTCTTGTTTCTTTGGGGCTTTGCTGCTTCTGCATGACCTTCAGACCTACCTTCTTGGGTACTAGGCCTGTCCCCAGCCCTTCTCTGGCTTCCCTGAGTAATGCCCAGGCTCCTCCCTGGGGACACTGGCAGGGGGGTGGTCCTAGGGTCCACTCCTCTCCATCTGTAAACCTGCCCTCTCACCAGCTCCAGCCTCACGACTCAGGCTGAAATGCAGCATGGGACTAGGGAGGACCTAGTCACCTTGCTGCTCCAGGGAGGGAAGGGAAGGCAGCAGGCAAAGCCCCACCCTGCTGTGGAAACTGAGCACAGGTTTTTACCCCTGACTCCGCCTCCCCAAGGGAGTCAAGGCCTCCCTCAGCTGCCCATTACCTTGTAATCCTTGTGCCTGTTCCCTTCACAAGAGCCCATGCAGGAAACAGCACACAGACTAGAGGCTGTGTCTTCCCCCCACCCCACCCATCAAGCCTTCCAAGGCCCCCTCAAGCGCAGCCCCCACTAGGTCAGCTCTCCCCGCCTCCCACATCCCGCTGACCCGTCTTTGAGGTAGAGCCCGGGGCAAGGTCACCACTGGCCTGCGGAGCAGCCTCTTTTGCATCTCCTAGCTGGGATAGCTCAAAGACCCGGCGGTCCGGGTTTGGTCCTGGTGGGCACTGCCAAGCTGGCGGGAGGCCGAGGTCAGGGAGGGGCCAAGAGAACAGATGCCCCGCCCCGCCCGGAGTCATGTGAGAGCCACTGGAAGCGGAACTGGGGCTGCAGCCGAGCCCCGCGGCCCGCGCCCCCGACCTCAGCGCACCCGCACCCCGCTGCAGCCATGCGTTCCCCTCGGTCTCGCGCCCTGCCTCTCGCGCTCCTCACTGCACTCCTGGCCTCAGCCCGCGCCGCCGCAGTCGAGGTCCCGCACCTAGTGCGTGTGGACATGGCCCGCTCGCTGCGGCCCCTCCGGCCCTTCTGGAGGAGCACCGGCTTCTGGTGAGCACCCCCGGGGAAACAGGCCGGATGAGCCCGGCCTGCAGCATAGGCCCCCAGGCAGCCCAGACTCTGTCGGGGTGGGGCTGGCACCCTGCTAGGTCTGAGGAGGTCGTGCTCCGCGCAAGTGTGCTGGTTTAGGACGCCAGGCTGGGAAGACTTGAAACCAAGGCTGGCTGTGTCCCTAGGAAGGGAGGCCCTTCCCTCCCCGACTAGGGCCCTGTGTGCTTCTTTCGCAGGAGCTGAGAGCCTTGAGAAGTGAGGGCACTTTTTTTTTTTAAATAGGTAATTGAACCATTTTTCTGGACTCTCAACCTGCTTTTATCTCCGGATCAGGTCCCTGCTTGTAACTTTTCTTTGCTCAGCAAACGTATGGGCTTAAGGATTTCCTTGTTTTCTTTCCTGCCTCAGGGCCCCCCCATCCCCCCATTGGCTGGGTGCCCCGTCTGGGTAATCTGGGTATGGGGTTTCCTCCCCAGACAAAAGAGGTGCTGGGAGCTAGGCTCTTCCTGGTGGGCCGGTAGCCTCCATGTCGCACAGAGCCTCCAGTCTCTGACTCAGCCCCACAGCTAGGATGAGGCTGCACAACATTCCTGGCCTGGGGGCAGTTTATTGTTAACTAGTTTTCATCTTTGGGGCCTGGTCAGCACCAATGCAGGGCACCCTGTCTGTCCCCAGCCCCCCGTTGCCACATGAGCAGGCTGACCGATATGACCTCAGCTGGGACCAACAGCTCAACCTGGCATATGTGGGTGCTGTCCCCCACGGTGGCATTCAGCAGGTCCGGACACACTGGCTGCTGGACCTCATCACAGCCAGGTGCGTGATGTTGGGTGGGACTGGGAGTGGGGATCAGTGCAGGGCTGGGGGGCTCTCACTTCCTGTTGGAGCACCCTGCAGGGGTTGAGGGACATCCTGGCTGGGGTGCTGAGGGCAGCCCTTGGTGTCTCCCTGGAGGTCTCTGTAGAGGGCCAGGGTCAACTTGTGTCCACCGCCCTGGCTTTTTGTGCACTGTGTGGTTGGTGGTGTAGCTGCTCAGGAATGCAGTGCCTGAGGCCCCACTGAAGTTGTGGTGGTCACATGACCTCCAGCCTTGGCACTGGACCCACTGCCTTGGAGCTGGCACCTGGCCTGCAGGCATGAGCACCACATGTGAGGAGCGCTTGGGGTATAGGTGCCCTCAACACAGAGGCTCACACCTGGTCATGATTCCAGCTCCTTCCCAGGAGGGTGGGTCTGGGCAGGCTCTGGGACAGGGTGTCCCTCTCCACACTTGCAGGACTCTGTTTGGATAAGATGGCAGTATGGCATTCAGCAGGGCATGGCCCTTCTAAGCTCGGTCAAGGCACTCTGTAGGTACTGGCACTAGGAGAGCGTAGTTGGTCCCCGAGGCAGAGTTCCAGGTCCCTGAGCACCAGGCCCTTGAGTGTGTTCTGGTGCTGTTCCTCCATTCACGGTCAGGATTCCCTTGCTCCTTGGGGCCAGGGCGGACTCTGGCCCTGGTCTCATCCCTAAGAAGGAGCTCAGTGATGGTGACCTTCAGACATCTGTCTCAGGCTCCCAGAGTGCAGGCCACAGCACTGTTAGAGGACGGAGTTGGTGGCCACCAGCTCCCCATGGCGGGCCTGCGCGGCCTCCACAGCACTGTGCACACTGGGGAACAGCTGCTCGTCCTCGGCTCCTTGGTCCTCCCCCAGGAAGCCCCCTCTCTGGAGAGTGTCCCTCACTGAGGGGCTGCAGCAGGCCAACAGTAGGCTGACACCCAGCGCCCCATAGTCTCGGCGCAGGTCTTGCAGCATGGCCATGCCAGCCACATCTAGGAATAGCAAGGGGGCGCAGTCAATGACCACCGTGTGGAACCCAGCCGCTGTGGACACCAGCCTGGCTCCATTGCTTGTGTGGTCCTTGCCCTCCATGGGGTTCCCCTCATCTGCCCCCAGATCCGAGTCCTGCCCTTTCCTCCTGGCAGCTAAGCACCCCGCATCCAGCCCTGTGAGGTTATAGAGTGACCGCAAGAAGAAGGCCTTGTTGGCATAGCAGAGTGGCCCCGCAAAGCGGAACACCCGCACTCCAGCCGGAGGCACCAGGCCCTCAAACTCTGCAGCATCCTCGTAGAAGGCTGAGCTCCCAATACGGGCAAGCAGGGCAGCCCGAGGGCGTTGTGTGCGTCCGACCAGGCTGAGCAGCGACAGAAGCAGCCCGGCCAGCAGCCCGGCCTCGACACTGACGAGCACGCAGGTGGCCGCGGTGGCGGCCCAGACCAGTGCATCCGCTGGGCTCAGTCGCCACAGCTGGGGGAGGTCTCTGATCTTGCGCAGGGCACCCCGCAGGCTGACCACGATGACACAGGCCAGCACGCTCCGCTGCAGGTCCCGGAATAGTGGCGCCAGTGCCAGCAGCACCAATAGCACCACAGCTGCACTGACCAAGCTGGACACCTGTGTCCGGCAGCCAGTGGCCGTTTTCACCAGACTCTTAGACAGGGCAGCACCTGTGACATAGCAGTGGAAGAAGGCTGGCAACACATTGCAGCAGCCAACAGCCAGCAATTCCTGGTTGGCACGGACAGAGTAGCCATAGCTGCGGGCAAACATCTCAGCCAGTGAGATGGAGAAGGCTGAGCCCACCAGGGCCAGAGACACAGCATCCAATGCCACATGCCACATCAGCTCGAGGTCTGGTGCCTGTGGGGGCACAAAGCCAGTAGGGATGTCACCAGCCACACTTGAGCCAAAACGCTTGTGGAACTGCCCGAAGTGGGACACAAGTGTGGCCATCACAATGACCAATAGCTCTGTGGGCAGTGGCACCTTCAAGCGGCGCCGGCAGCGGTCTGAGAGCTCCTTGCCTGCCAGCAGCATCAGCAAGCACACACCACTGGTGACCATGTCGCACACGTTTGCCTCACCCAGGCCACGCAGCAGGCTCAGCCATATGCGGACCACCATGCCAGGTCCTTGGTGCCGGGGGACCCGCACACCCAGCAGGTGTCTGAGTTGCGAGGTCAGAATGGTCACCGAGGCCCCCATGGCGAAGCCATCCAGCAGTGGCTGTGAGAGATAGGCAGACACGAAGCCTAGTCGGAGGACACCCATGAGCACCTGTGGACAGAACATGTGGATCTCAGGCCGTGCCGCAGAGGCCCTGTACCCCACAGCACCAGTCCCAGCACAGGGTGCAGCTGCAGCACAGAACCCACCAGCCCACAGATGCTACCATATATTCTGTGTTCTGCACATGACTGTGCCAGGAGACACAGGGACACATGTGAGTTGCATGTGGACAATGGCTGGAATGCTCATGTTACATCCGTGCAGAGATTTGTCAGGGGCAGTCCCCCTCTTGTGCACCATGGGACCCCTCGAGGGGCTCCTGGGACAGGAGGCTGTGTGGGTCCCAGTCTGCGCACTTGTGTGGCCTTCACCCGTAGCGCCGCCAGGCCCCCTCCTGCCTTGCTGCCACTCCATCTCATGGCTCTGGCCCAGGGCTGCAGGGCCGTTCCTCCTGCCCTGCTCTGAATCCTCCCTCTTCCCTGGTGGTTGGTGGCGAGCTCCTAAGGGAGGCCAGCCTGCAGTGCACCTGCTCCTCACCTGGTAAATCCCAGTCATCAGTGTGAGAGCGGTGGCCACGCGGATGGCGTAGCAGTCCCGCCCACAGTCCTGTAGCCCAGGTTTCAATGTGGCTGCTGAACTGTTGAGGGTGCTGCCATTGGCCCTGGGCCCCAGGCCATCCTGGGAAGGGTCAAAGCCAGCCAGCTGGAGCTCTCGGTCCACCACCTGCCCCACTACAAGGCACAGCAAGCTGAAGATGCCCACAGATACATGGTGTGAAGTGCCCAGGAGAAAGTAGATGATATTAGCAAAGAAGGACGTGTAGAGGCTGTAGATGGGCTGTAGTCCAGCCAGCAGGGAGTAAGCAATGGCCTGTGGCACCAGGATGATGCCAATGACCAGCCCGGACATGATGTCACCTGCCAGGTCCTCCCGGGGGTGGTACTGACGCAGCCAGCATGTGACAGGGATCAGGTCCTGTACCAGTGCCCAGGCCCGTGGCACACTGCACCTACAGCTCTGCTGCAGCCTGGCCTTCAGTGTCTCAGTCAGGCTTTGGGGGTTGGGTGGTTGCCGGCGGACCAGCACCAGGCCCCCATCCTGGGACACATCCATCCTACAGCGCCAAGCCTCACGCCAGCCTGCAGAGAAAAGTGGCCACGTCAGGTCTGTGCCCACTCATAGCCTGGGAGCAGAATTCAGACCAGGTCCCAGGCAACAGCAGGTACTCCCGCTGCTCCTTCTGACCTCAGGCCCACGCCTGCTGCCCCTTGGTGGGTGGTAGTACTTGAGCACTAGCATAAGGCATGTGAGGGTTTGGGGTGCTGGTAGGCGGCACAGCTGTCCAGTCCAGGCTCAGTGCTGGCTGTGGGCTCTAGCTCCTACCCGATATCCACCATGAAGTCCTGAAGGTGATGCCTGTGGGGCCCCACCACACACACATACACACACACACACACACACACACACACACAGCGCTGAGGTCAGAGAATCCGAAGGAGGGTTCGGCCTCCGCAGCGCTCTGCTGTGGCGAAGGCTCTTGCTGTCCAAAGCATGCCCACACTAGCATCCCTGCCCCTTCCTCACCTAAACTCTTGCCCACTCCTGTGGACACCTTAGCTCTGGGCACAGCAGGGCATGTCTTTCTTGCCACCTAGCCATGTGGATGCCCCACCCCAGATCTGTGCCCACACTGCCTGTCTTTCCTTTCCCTGCTGGAGAGGGAGAGATGAGAGTGTGCCAAAAGGGGGCCTGGCCCAGCTGCAGGCAGAGGAGTGGAGAGGGGGCCAGTCCTGGCTGCAGTGAGAAGAGTGGAGTGATGTCATCAGTCTTTCTAGGGAGTCCTGAAATAGGACACCCCTTCCCTGAGTGCTAATGGCCCTTTCCAGACACGTGGTATGCCACGGAGCAGGCACATTGCTCTGCAAACAGTGGCTTGGGCAACTCAGTACCTCCTGACCTGGGCAGCCTGGCCTGGGCAGCTCTGTGGTGCCAGCAAGGTGGTGCTTAGAGCCCACACTGCCCACAAGTGGCCTTGGGTTTATCCTGTTTCAGGCTCCAAAGTACTTGTTTTTAGAGTCCCCCCCCCATGGCAAAGTCTCTGTTGCCACAGCCCAGGACCCCTCATTTATGCCTATTTCCACTGGCACTTGCAACTTCCTTGAGATAAGGGGCCTGAGCCTGGTGGGTGGCTCTGTGCTCGAGAAGCATTGTGAGAACCGTGACCCTTTCCCCCAAAGACCCTTCCACAAGCATCCTTGGACTCCTTAAGCTCATCCATGAAGTCAAGGGCCTTGATCCCGACTTTAGGTGCCACTCACTCAGTACTCAAGTGTCCCCCAAAGAAATGGCAAGATCTGTTTTTGTTCCACCTCTCCACCCAGTGAGCTGCCTCCACTGTGGTTGGGTTGTCGGGGTGCAGGAATCTTACCTGCGGGGCGTCCTAGGCTCAAGACCTTGGGTGTTGAGGACCTGGGCCTGCTGCCGGGTGGATCTCTGAGCCCAGCAAGGACGGCGAGGGTCTGACGCTGACCTCCTGGAGCTCTGTGTGTGCTAGGCTGTTGGTTCAATTATTTACTCCAAAGATTGCTGAGTCATGGGTTTCCCCTGATGCCTGACTGTTACCTGAGTGGCTAATCCAGTGCGCTAATCCTGCAAGTTGTACTGTAATCAGAGGCTCAAAAATAATTAGTTATTCAGGCCCCCGATAAGCCTCTGGACTAGTAGGAGTGGGGCTTTAGTTGCAGGAGGGATGGATGGGGAGAGGGGTAGAACAGGGTGTACCCCTGCCCCCTTCAGCTCCAGGCTTTAAGGCCAGTGTATCCCCCCCCCCCCAATGCTAAGAGAGAATGGAGAGGCTGGTCTCTCTCCTACTGGGGCCTGCTCTGGTCTGAGCAGGAGCAGGGTGGAAACCACAGCAACAGGCCCCAGGCAGCCTCGTCTCCAGCAGCTCTTCTAGGTCCTCCATGGAAGGCTGGCACAATTCTGCCAGGATGCACACAAATACAAACCCCTGTACAGTGGGGCACCGGGGCTCCAGCCCAGTTCCAGGTGGACCATTCTGACTGGCCAGGTGCCTGTGTCTTAGGACGGGGTCTTGAGAGGCTGTGGCACGCTGCTCAATGGGGCTGGAGGGCCAAGCTGTCCTGGGCTGCTGCCATACAGCCTCCACTAAGGATCAGTCTAGCACGGGTCTAGGCTCAGAAGGCCACCAGCCCTGCTGTTCCTGTTTCCAGGGGCCCTGAGAGAGGAATTAGGTTCCACAAATGTTTTGCAGAACCAGGTGGCACCCTTGGGCTCCAGGACAGGGTGGTAGGGGCAGGGGTGGGGCCAACCCCCTGAGGGAGGGGTCCCATCCAGCTCTGTGCTGGAAGCTCCTTCTGGTGTCTTTCTGAGTCCCACCTGGCTCTCCATAGCCATGGGCCTGGCCAGGGAAGACAAGGAACACAGAAGTGTGGTATATGGGAGGGTGGCCAGAGAAGAGCCTGAGTGAGCCACAAGGCAGGGCTGGGGTGGAGTGCCCCACCTTGTTCCCAGGGCATTCACCAGGTGCCTTCTCCTCCAGTCCTGTTGATACTCTGGGAGACCCCTTCGGGGCAGCAGGGCCTGGGCCTCCTCCTCCACCCAGTGTTGGGGTGGGAGTGTTGTTTGCCTGGCGGTTGGGAGCTATGGCTTGAAGGAGCTCTTCCCGTGGGTGTAGTTGGGTGAGTCACAGGGGCTCCTATGGGGCAGATAAAGGGCTCTCTAGCCCAGAGCACAGCCATGGACAGTGACCTGCTGGGGTACCCACGAGGAGCTGTGGGACAGTCCCTAGCAACATAGGGGCCCTTAGAGGAAGGCAGGGCCAGGAGGATCTTGGGCTTGGGTAGAAGAGGCTCCCAGGTGCGGGGCAGGTGGGGGTCATCTGGGTGAGACCTCAGGGAACGGGACTGTCCTTGCCTCACCCTCCAGAGCATGTGCAGTCAGGACCCATCTACCCCACTCAGCACAACAGGCCTCCCTGGCCTCTGATTTCCCATCTTCGGGTGGCCTTGCCCACCCAGCACAGAGAACCACCACTCTCTGGTCCAGTTCAGTGAGGGTGCTGACTGCCTTCATTTTATCTTCACAACGACAGTTTAAAATTTGAGCGCACTGACTTGGAAAGCAGTGTCCCCTACCGTGGCGGGGTGTACTGGACTCAGGGACCCGGCCTGAGCTTTCAGGCTGCCAGAGGCAAGCCTGCTCAAGCTCCAAGGCCTGGACGGCAGCGCAAGGCACCCTCACCCAGTCCCAGGGGCTGGACTTTGTTCCACGCTCTGAGCACGTTGGGCCGCCCACCCGGGAGCCGCTCGGCCCGCTGCTCACCTTGCGCGTTCCTGCCCGCTCCCTGTACAAGCGAAGCTCCTCCTTCCTTCCTTCCTGTGCATGAGCGACCCTTTCCCTCACTCTGGGGCACGCTGGCCTCAGCTTAGCAAGTGCCGGTCCCTCCCTCACCCTAATGCGAACTGGGTTCCCTTGTCGCCCCCCTCCCCAACTTCGGGCTGCGCTGCGCGCTCCCTCTCATCGCGCACGCGCTCTCACTGGCCAGGTCGCAGTGGGGTCCGGGGCGCACGCGCAGCCCTGAGGCTCCGCGGGGGCTGGCGTTGTGAATGGGCCCTTGTGCCGCATCCTGGCCAGAGCGGGTGCGCCACAACCTCGCTAGCTCTGCCCGGCTCAGTGGCAGCCTTTCCCACTTCTCCAGACCGTGGCAGCAGAGCTGCGCAGAGCCTGCCTCTGCCTGTGGGGGTCCCGGAGGTACCCCGCAACCCTGCATTCCTGATGCCCAAGTGAGCCTCAGCCTTTGGATACCCGTATGGGCTGGAGACACCTCTGACGCATGGCTCCTGCGGTTCATGGGCCCTGCTTGGGGTTGTGGCGGGGTTGTGGGGGGCTGGAACCCTTGGATGTCTCTATTCCAGCGGCACCTACCAATACCGAAGTGTTGGTCTCGTTTTGTTTGCTGTTCGTTGCCACTTTTGTGTGGAGGAGGAGGGCAGAACAGACCCTGCAGGGCATGGCAGAATCTGAGTAGAGGAGACAGCGCAAGGGGAACCGAGGGTGTAGGGAAGGAGCAGTCACTGGGCCAGGCTGGCTGGGGTGTGGCAGTGGTGATGTGTCACACTGTCCGCCATGGTGCCCTGCCCTTGTCCCTGCCCCACTTTCTCCAGAGCCTCATCCACAGCCTCACCGAACCACTTGGTGCCCAACTTCACTCTGTAGAACCCAGGCCAGGGTTGTAGCTGTCCCTTTCCAGTTCAATTCCATGGCTATGCCATGGCCCTGGATATCCCTAGCTCACCTCAAAATCCACAAGGACACTTTCCCTTGCCCCTCTACCTCAAAGACCACCTACTCCTGCCCCTCAGTGCCCTCCAGGGAGCCCACCACAGCCCCAGCTAGACTTCCTGCTCCTGCTCAGACCCTTTTTGAAATGTCCAAATCTGGAGGCTCCACTGCTGAGTCAGCATCCCATCCCCACACGCCCCAAGGCCTCATCTTGCAGACATGCATGGCTCACTGGCTGCCCTCTGCTCTCAAGTCCCATGAGCCCTTCCTACCTCAGGGCCTCTGCATGGGCAGTGCCCCAGATGTGCTTGTGCTGCAGTGTTCTGTTGCCTCCTCAGAGAGCACTCTCCGGGACTGCTGCCCCTTCAGCCTCATCACATCATCGCACAAGCCTTGCACATCTGTTCCAGGTCTGGGTGGCTATCCAGTAACACCTGTCCTTGCAACCTGACCCAGGGCGGGACAGTTCAGGGTGGGAGACCCTCCATCTCCTTTTCTGTTTATCCATGCTGCTTGTTGAAGGTCAGGAGAGGGATGAGCTACAACTAGGCCAACTGGGTCCTACCCTCCAGGAGCACTACCAGCTTTCCCCTTGTTCCACAGCACCCCACTCTAGGTTGGCTGTGTTCAGGATAGTCCCCTCTGCACCCCAGCCCACCCATCCTGCTGCCCTTTTCCAGCTGCCCCTGCCTCTGAGCACATAGCTGTCCTGACCCCCCTGCTCTGAACCTTCTGTCCTTTGAAGGCTTAGGGGTGGGGTGGCCTATGCAGACTAGTTCATAGTAGGCTGAGTGCCTAAAAAGCCTTCTTGGTGTTGGTGTTTTCCAAAGGGAGTAGCCCATGCAGAAGCCTGGCTCCCCCTGCATGGCCCTCGGCAAGCTTCCTGCCTGCTCCTAGATGGCCACAGCTCCATCATGGTGCACTGGGATACATTGCTGCACTCCTGATCCCAGCTGTCCTTCAACAGGGGGGCTGCTGGGCAGGACCTAAAGTACAACTTTACCCACCTGGACGCTTATCTGGACCTCCTGGGGGAGAATCAGCTCCTCCCTGGTGAGTGGTAGCCCTGGCTTCCTCTTCCTCATAGCCCTTTTGGTGGCAGTATGCTCAGGACAGGTATGTGCCAGGCAGTAATGGTACTGGGCAGTGGGCACTGTTCCCATGTTGCAGGGTTTGAGCTGATGGGCAGCCCCTCTGGACACTTCACGGACTTCGAGGACAAGCAGCAGGTGTTTGAGTGGAAGGACCTGGTTTCCAGCCTGGCCAGAAGATACATCAGTATGGAGGGGAGGGATATGGGGGGCTCCCCTAGCAGACTCCCCATCCTCTAGGCCACCCTGAATCTTTTGTCATGAACCCATTGTGCTAGGGTTTCCAGGAGGTAGGGGCCACCTCCAATCAGACACCCAGTCCCAACCCTACCCTGTGTGCCCAGCCTAGGCAGCCCAGCCCTGGGTGGGCTTGGCCCTTGCTGGTCTCAATTGTGGAGGCCACTCTGCAGGTAGGTATGGACTGGCACAGGTCTCCAAGTGGAACTTCGAGACATGGAATGAGCCGGACCACCATGACTTTGACAATGTGTCCATGACAGAACAAGGTGATGATGCTTGCTGGGGTCCTATAGGGCACCCAGGGAGGATTAGGGGAAATACAGTGTTCTCAGGACCCTCCCTCCCTTCCAGGTTTTCTTAACTACTATGATGCCTGCTCTGAGGGTCTCCATGCTGCCAGCCCCAAACTGCGATTGGGCGGCCCAGCAGACTCCTTCCATGAGCCTCCCAGGTCCCCACTCAGTTGGGGCCTCCTGCGGCACTGTGCCCATGGCACCAACTTCTTCACTGGCGAGCAGGGTGTGCGGCTGGACTTCATCTCCCTCCACAGGAAGGTGTGCTCCCTGCCTGTCCCTCCCTGTCCTCCAGCCACCCAGCCCAGCGTGCTGACATCTTGACCCTGCTGCAGGGAGCAGGAAGCTCTATTGCCATCCTGGAGCAGGAGGCAGTGGTCCTAGGCCAGATCCAGCAGCTGTTCCCTGAGTTCAAGGACACCCCTATTTACAATGATGAGGCAGACCCGTTAGTGGGATGGTCGCTGCCGCAGCCTTGGAGAGCAGATGTGACCTATGCAGCCTTGGTGGTGAAGGTGGGCTGGGCCTTCCTGTTGTGGGATGGAGTGGCTGGGCTAGCTGAGGTCCCAGCTGGCCTGCCATCTTCAGGTTATCACCCAGCACCAGAACCTGCTGGTCGCCAACGCCAGCACTTCGACCTACAGGCTGCTGAGCAATGACAACGCCTTTCTGAGCTACCACCCACATCCCTTCTCACAACGCACGCTGACAGCGCGGTTCCAGGTCAACAACACCCAGCCACCTCACGTGCAGCTGCTGCGCAAGCCGGTGCTCACAGCCATGGGGCTGCTGGCCCTTCTGGGTGAGGAAAGCTGCCCCGGGGGTCGGGCAGGAGGCCAGGGTGGTCTGGCCAAGGATCCAAGGTACGGAGGCCAGATGGTCGTGAGGGGAGCACAGGTTCCTTAGCTGCTCTGTTTCTTGGGGTGCGTCCCCGAAGCCCCGCCCTCGCCCTGCCCCTCCCAGCCTGGGACCCCTTTTAGGAGAAGACAGGGAGGATATGGTGGGAGACCAGGTCGTGGAGTTGGGGACCAGCTGCCCCAGTGACCGTCCCTCCGCCTTCCAGACGGAGACCAGCTCTGGGCCGAGGTATCACGTGCCGGCGCTGTGCTGGACAGCAACCACACGGTGGGTGTCCTGGCCAGCGCCCACCGCCCCAAGGGCCCTGGAGACGCCTGGCGCGCCACGGTGCTGATCTACGCGAGTGACGACACCCGCGCGCACCCGGGCCGCAGCGTTCCGGTGATTGTGCGCCTTCATGGGGTCCCTGCAGGCCCCGGTGAGTGCGGCGTAGCCGGGGGCGGGGTAGGGTACAAGGAGGGACGGGCTGGAGAGCCAACCCCCAGCGTCCCGCCTCGCAGGGCTCGTCTACACCACCCGCTATCTAGACAACCGGCTCTGCAGCCCCCAGCGCGAATGGCAGCGCGCTGGCAGCCCGGCCTTCCCCTCCGTGGCGGAGTTTCGGCGCATGCGCGCAGCAGAGGTGCGCAAACTCCAAGGGCTGGGGGAGCCCCCGGGTCGGAGGCGGGCGCCAACCTGGTCTCCTTCGTTCCCAGGACCCGGTGGTCTCCGCGCCGAGACCTTTCCCCGCCGGGGGCCGCCTGACACTGCGCCCTGAGCTTGCGCTGCCCTCGCTGCTGCTGGTGCACGTGTGCGCGCGTCCCTCTGGGCCGCCGGGCCAGGCAAGTGGCCTCCGGGTCACCCAGACCGCCCCCCCCTCCCCAGGCAACCCTTCCCCAGGATTCCCGACTCACCCACCCTCATGTCTGCTTCTTGCCATCAGGTGACCCGGCTCCGTGTGCTGCCCCTGACCCGAGGGCAACTGGCTTTGGTCTGGTCTGATGAGCGAGTAGGCACCAAGTATGTGAGGGTAGTGTGACTTGCCCTGGTGCCCACCTGTCCTAACCCTGGAATTATGGGCTGTGCCCCCTCCCTCCCTTTCCAGATCCCTGCTGCCTAGTTGCCCTGTGTGGGGTGTGGGGCTCGTGGTGATCTTCCTGTTTCAGCTTCACCAGCACTGGGATGACAGGTGTGCACCACCGCTCCTGGTTTTGGTGGCATGGGGCCTTGCATGGCATGCGGTACCGGGCATCGAACCCGAGTCCTTGTGCTTGCCAGGCAGGTGCTTAGACTGCCAATTTAACTCTCTGGCCCCATAGTATGGCTTCTGCTCATAGGAAGAGTGCCACGGTCACAGCAGTGCCAGGAGCGGGGCTGGCAGGAGGAGATTGTGGCCCCTGTGGGCCACTGACCCTCCTAACCCTGACTCCCCAGGTGCCTGTGGACTTACGAGATCCAGTTCTCCCTAGACGCCAAGGTATACACCCGGGTGAGCAGGAAGCCGTCGACCTTCAACCTCTTCGTATTTAGTCCAGGTACACCCACAGCCACAGCCCTGGTTTCAGCCCCTCCTGTGTTGGTTCTCACACATGCCTGGCGGGGTGGGCCCAGGGACTGTGAGGACATCGTGGGCTTAGGTGCGCTCACTAAACACCACACATACTTGTGCTTTCAGACACTGCTATCGTCTCTGGCTTGTACCGCGTGCGTGCACTGGACTATTGGGCCCGGCCAGGCCCCTTCTCTGATCCTGTGCCATACCTGGAGGTCCCAGCTTCCTGAGGGTCACCAGCTCCACACTGACCAGTCAGGAGCCAAGATGGGCCCACTGACCTCTGGCCAATCAGTTAGTTGTTGGCTTCTTCTGCCCCTACCCACTCTACACCTCTAAAGTGACTTGCTGCCCAGCAGTCTTGGGGTCAGCCTCGTGGACTGGTCTGGGTGGACAGAGGGCCAGAACTAAGGGGAGAAAGGAAGGGGATGGCAAGGACTCTGCTCCCTTCTGTTGGTCAGAGCTACGAGTCTGGGAGGGGAGCTGCTGCAGGGGCTGAAGGCACTCTTTGGTGGGAGGATAGCTCAGCAGACTGCCAGCAGAGGCCTCCAATGCCCATTGTGTTGTGTGACTTTTGTGGCTATCTTGGCTCTGTCTGAAGCCACACAGCTAGGGCACTGGGCAGGGGCACAGCTGTTGTTCACTTCTGGGTGGCCTACGGAGCACATATGTCTGTATGCCACTTCTATATATTTTTCTTCTTGCTAGCAGCCTCTAGGAAACATCATGAAGCATTTTTAAGGAGTGCTCTAGTGGCAGCCCAAGACTCCTTCTTGGAGACACAAGTATACTCTGTCCTCAGTATCCTGGACCAATAAGTCATGTGGCCAGGTGGCGGGCCTTGAGCCTCCAGTGGGGCTTAGTCGCACGTCTGGAGCCGCATTCCAAGTGGGGAAGAAGGTATGGCAGCAGAGGTAGGCTAGCCTTGGTCCCACAGCTGTCCGGCAGGAGCACAGTATTGTACCACAGCCTGGCCTGCTGAGCCCTTTCCAGCCAGCATTACCTACCATCCAGGAAGTAGGTGAGCCCCAACCCACAGTCCCACTGGCTCCAGGCCTCGGGAGGCGCAACAGATAAGGACATCTCATCTTTTTGCAGGATACCCCAGCATTTTACCACTATGGAGTCCCTGCATGCTCCTTAGGAAGCTCCTGAGGCAGTCCAGGGTTTCTCTCCTACCCCATGGGAGACGTGACTGTCTGAGGCACCTGGGGTGTATATTTTCTCTTGTTCACTGCATCCGGTTAGTGGGATCAAGATCCCCTGGGCAGCACCGGGAGGCTGAGACGGGAAAATCACAAATTCAAGCACAGCCTAGGCAACTTTCAGATTTAGCTCTTTCAAAAAATAAATTTAAAAGAGGGAGCTGGGAGGAGCCAGGTGTGCTTACCCTGCAATCCCAGCACTCTGGAGGCTGATACAAGGCTATGAGTGCAAGTTCAAGGCCAGCCTGGACTACATATTGAGATCTGTCTTGAAAGAAAGAGAAAGGCAGGCTGGCCATTATAGCAGTTTGGTGTGAAGACTGTCCAGTACTGAAAAGAGGAGGTGTGGGGGGAAGACCCTGCTGGGTGGTACTTGATCATGAGAGAGCAAAGGTGTGCCGATGGCCCTGTCACGTGGAGCCAGGCTATCTCCTTCTTTGTGGTGGGGATGGAAAAAGAAAAGCTTTAATATCAGATAGCTCAGGCTGGCTAATCCTTGTCCAGGCCTCAACTATGTTTGGTGCTGCCGCCAGTTACACTGTGACATCCAGCGCCTATCTGCAAGTTTCGCAGGGCACAGACATGCCCTCCTGGAGCCACACTGTGTACCTAGGACTAGAGCAGGGCCTGCGGGAAGCATGTGGAGCCTTGCGGATTGGCCACACCACCTGCTGCCAGATCCAGAGCCTGCTGCCTCTGAGCGAGAGCCACGTGGTCCTCAGATGCAGATGGAGTGTTCCAGGGGGAGACCGCATGCCTCCTCTTCCCACAGATTGAAGCCAGTGGCCCAGCAGGTCCTGTTCCTGGGGGTGCTGCTGCCTCTCCAGGGCTCTGAGCCCACAACACAACTTGGTCGCTTCTTAGGTTCTGGATGTCCCCTGAGGGCACCTCACCTCAGAATCATGCTGGTGTGCATTCAGGCTCTCACTCTTGCCTGGGAGTCCATCACCCCCACAAGTGCCAGGTGGGCGGCATAGGCTTCTGACCGGGTCCTGTTTTGGGCCTCAGCCAGTGTGTCACACAGAGGCCTTGGACTGTCCTGGACAGGTCCCTGGGCCCAGGTGGAACCACTTCTCTCCCGGTGCTCCTGGCTGGGCTTCAGGCTGCTCTGGATTGGAGGAGTGGGGTGGAGTCTGGAGCAGATGAGGTGCCAGGCTTCCAGTAGCTGCCTCAGTGCTGGTGATGGGAGGCGGCACCAGCTGCAGCACTGAGGCCTTCCCCATGCCTGTGTGACACCACGGTCCTCCGCTGCCACTCCTTGGGCTCTGTCTCCTTTCTAAAGGGGAGGGACCCAGGCTTTCAGTCCTGCTGTTGCCGTGGCAACCCTGACTTTCCCCTCATCCCACCCACACCACTATGTGATCTTGAGTAACAAGATGCCACCGCCCCCCCCCAAGGTTAGCTTAGCTCCTGTACAATGTGCCACCTGATTCCAGAGCTCCCTTTGGAGATTTGTGGCCTGGGCCACTTCTGGCCCACTTAGGGAGGGGACAGGGAGGAGACTGTGCAGGCTAGAGCCCTGGGCACACTGGCTGTTAGTGACATGGGCCCTACCTGGCTCCCAAGACCAGTTGGGGGTGTTAATGGGGTCTGGGTGGGGCAGACAGATGCCTGGGTATAGTGCTTGGGGTCTATAGGTTTCTCCTTCCTGGGCTGTACCTCCATGTGGTCATGCAGGACAAGTCCTGCTCCCCATAAGTGAGCTCAGGCACTCAGCCCAGGTCGGTACCCTCCATGGCCTCTAGTTGAGGCTGCCTGGGTGGGCACAGGACAGGGCCCCCTGAGGAGTGCCCCCAGTACCCAAGGCCCCTTCCTTGCTAAGGCAGAGCTTGGTTTAGACACCTCTGGGCTGAGCCCTGGGCTCCACTCATGTCCCTCTGTGACCGTCCAAGGGCCCCACCGGGCCTTGCTCCTGGGCCTGGGTGACCACCAGGTGGGATGGTGCTACCTCCAGAGCATGCTGTGTACTAGGTGCCCACCACTCCTGTCCTTGTCCAGCCCCAGTAAGCACCAGAAACTGCTGGTGGCCAGTGGTCACACCAGGGCATCGCCTCAGGGGGACCCAGGAAGCTGCTCCTATCAGCACCCAGCCATGTCCTCTATGGCCTGGGCCAGGATCTGGCTCTGGCTGGGGAATACACCTGTCCTGGCAACAGGCTGCTGAGCCCACAGCACCCACCGAACCTGAGTCTGCTTAGCTTGCTGCAGTGACCCAGACCCCATCGCTGCTCAGCTCCAGTCAGAAGTTGGGGACCTTTGTGGAGGGGCTCCAGGGAGGGCCCATCTCCCTGTCACCAGCAGAGGACTCCCAGTAGCGCCATGGTCCCCTCCTCCTTTATGAACATACTAGCGCCACCCTGGGCTGTCTCGTGACACTCCAACAGCCATCATGTTGGGGGTCAGGATCCATGGAGACAATGATGGCAAAACAGGACCACTGCATTTGACAGGCTGCTTCTGACACCCAAGTGTCCCTTGAAATCAAAGTCTGTCGCTGTCCTCCCACTCTGGGATTGGGTGCCTGTGTGCCAAGAAGGAAGAGCCCTGGGGGGGGGACCTGGTGTGCGGGACAGTGCCTCTGCTCAGGGTCCCTCAGTGCTGGCCTGGTGTCTCCTGTGTGCTAACACCTTTCCTGAGGCTGGAGTACCAGGGTAGGTGGAGCGATGGCAGGGCGCAGGGCAATGTGGCTGGGATATAGCTCAGCAGCACCTGCTTGGCAGGCATGAGTCCTGATTCAATTCCTGGTGCAAAAAAGCCCCTGATGTCATGTGTGGCCATAGAGGCCACTCGAGCCCAAAAGGCCCTCTGAGTTAGGCCACCTTGGGGTTCAGAGGGGCTGAAGGGAGTCGGCGAAGCCTCAGAGTGTCCTGAATGCAGTGGCTTACTGAGCACTCACCATGCTCACAGGAGGGAGAGCAGAAGCCCCTCTGCAGCAGAAGCCCCCCTGCAGCAGAAGCCCCCCTGCAGCAGACGCCCCCCTGCAGCAGAAGCCCCCCTGCAGCAGAAGCCGGAAGTTGGAGGCGGCACAATGCACGGGCTCTATCTTCCAGGCGACAGTCATGCCATGCAAATCATGTGCTCATTTTATATGGTGTACAAATAACATGTGCTAATCCTATGGTAGTAAAAAGGCATTTTTCTTTATGGTAAAATATTTTTGTAAGTTTCTCAAAAGACTTCACGATGGCTGGGGAGATAGCTCAGCGGTCTAAGCGCCTGCCTGGCAAGCACAAGGACCCGAGTTTGATCCCTGGTACTGCATGCTGTGCTAGCCCCAGAAATCTAGGTGTGCTATGCTGGCCTGAAGTGGCATGGTGGTGTATGCCTGTAATCCCAGCACTGGGGAGGCTGAGACAGAAGGATCGCTATGAGTTTGAACTACATAGCAAGACCCTGTATAAAAAAATAAATTAAATAAATAAATAAAAGGCTTCACAAGTATTTTGGTAGGCAGACCCTGTGGCTGTTACACTGCGTGGCTCCCACACAGCCTGTCACAGGTACACCAGCCATATGGCTAGCTGAAACTAGGTCAGGCTCAAAGCAAGTTTAGAACCAGGCAGAAGCATAGGATGGCTTCTCCCTGGTTACGTCAACTGAGGATGGGCCCTTCATCCCAAAAGCTATCTACTGCCCCTCTGCCTCCTTTGTCCATTGCTCCTGGCCGATGCCCAGCCCTTGGTCTTCACTGGAGATCAACAGGTGTGCAGCAGCCAGTACAGTGGCTTACACTTGTGGCCCAGCCCCTGGGGAGGCTGAGGTGAGAAAGTGCTGGAGTGTGCAGGCATTGGAGACCAGCCTGGGAAACAGGCTACGACCCTGTCCCTAAAAGGACACATGGGCTTTTCCTACAGTGTTATTATACAAATGAATCACATGGCTCCTGCTTGCCTTTTTCACTGGTCGCTGTCTGACCATGTGGTCATCTGTTGTCCTGCCCCTTCTCGATGATGAGTCCCCTCAATGTAGGGGTAGACGAGCGGGCTGCCCACTCTCTCCTAACTGTGGCTGAGTGTTCTCTAGGCTGGGCCCTCAGAGCAAGCTGCTGTAGACATGCGCAGCGTAGGGACTGAGCCCAGGGACTGCACCAAGCTACATCCCAGCTCTTTTTAATGGCTTTTTTTCTTTCCCCTTTAATTTTGATATAGGATCTCCCTAAACATCTTAAGTTGCTTGGGCTGGCTTGAATGTGTGAACCTCCTACCTCAGCCTCCCAACTGTTGGGGTTACAGGTGTGCCCCACCATGGCCAGCTGTGCTCCTGTCCCTGTGAACCTGCACCCTCGCCTCCACTGGCGCAGGCCCTGAGGCTGGAGTGGTGAGCTTGTATGGACTTAACTTTTTAAGAGCCTCCAAAAAGTTTCCCAGAAATAGTTGCACTGGCTCACCAGCAGTGTGAAGGGTCCTTTGCTGCACATCCTCATGCAGCTGATGTCATACACTGACCTTGTGTCTTGTCACCTTGCAAAGAGCACTCATGTATTCTGGTGGCCTATTTTTGTTTGTTTGTTTTTAATTCCACAGATTTTTCTGCCTAGATGGCCCAGTCTTTACAAATAAGGGTTATTTTGCTTTTCCTGTACTAGGCTGGACCTCCTTTCTACTTCTCGTTGCAGCCGGTTGCCACACAGCCAGGGAAAGTAGAGGCTGTGAGCCTCGCTCCCCCGCTCTGGACGCCAGGCAGCACACTGGTTTTCCAAAGTTATGTGTGGGCCTAGCTATAATTTTTTCATGTTCTCTTTTTTGGTTGGTGCCTTATGCCAGGCTGAGCCAGGGTTTGTTGAGAGCAGATTTTAAAACCAGGCTTGTGGATTGGGTGGCATCAGATAAGATGTGCTTCAGGGACACCCCTCTGTGCTGTGATGAAGTGTAATTTTTTTATTGTTGGGTTTTATTGGATAAAATGAAAATCTGTGCTCATGACAACATTGTGCTGGAGGTCTCTTGGGATTTGGGTTTGGGCGTTGGTGGCTGCTGCGTTGAGCTCAAAGGCAAAGTCCCTGTGTCACTCTGCAGCCCTTGGCATGCTCGCATTATTTCCTCCTTGCAGCTCTGCTAGAATTTCTCAGCGAAGCCAGGCCTAGTGGTTTTTTGTTTGTTTGTTTGTTTGGAGGGGAGTTTTAAAAACTAGATATTCAGGGCTGGACTTGGTGGCACATGCTTGTAATCCCAACACTCAGGAGGATGAGGCAGGAAGATAGTTGCAAGTTTGAGACCAGCCTGGGGTACAAAGTGGGTGCAAGTTCAGCCTGAACTGCACAGTGAGACATAGCTATTTAGGTTATCTGTTTTTTGAATGAGCTTTGGAATTTTGTCTTCCTAGGAATCTGTTCATTTCTTCTAAACTGTCAAATTTATCTGGATAAAGTTTATTATTATTATTATTATTATTATTATTATTATTATTTTGGCAGAACCAGGGATTGAACTCAGGCCCTTACGCTTGCCAGGGAAGCGCTTATTCCTCTGAGCCATCTCCCTGGCCCATTATTATTATTATTTTAATGTGTGAAAAATCCATGAGCATTGCTTTTCGCAAGCCTACGATGCAGTTTAGGCTGGCCTTGAACTCACTATGTAGCCCAGGCCTGCCTCAGCC
The DNA here is from genome assembly GCA_002564285.1 of Tympanoctomys barrerae. Classification (NCBI taxonomy): domain Eukaryota; kingdom Metazoa; phylum Chordata; class Mammalia; order Rodentia; family Octodontidae; genus Tympanoctomys; species Tympanoctomys barrerae. Next base: position 1,905 of record NDGN011345884.1, on the reverse strand, counting down.
TCTCAAGCGCTGGGGTTATGGTGTATGTCACGCTCGGCACGTCCTGAGTTTCTACTATACTGGCCTTTCATTTCCACTCAGTTAATTTTCTTTTCCAGTCCTAGGGATCAAACCCAGAACCTCATTCAGACTAGGAAAGTGCTCTGCCACTAAGCTGCAGCTCCAGCCCTTTATTTTCAGCTTTTATTTGGACACAGGTCTTGGCTGTGTTGCCCAGGCTGGCCTCAAATTTTTGACTCTTCCTCTTTAGCCTCCCAAGTACAGTAGCTGGGACTACAGGCATAGGCAACTATGCTGTTGACTGCTGGACTTCTGACATGATTCCATCGGAGTCAGAGAATATGCTTTGAGTTGTTTAACTCCTTTTAAATACACAATGACTTTTGCCCAGAAGATGGCAAGTTATTTTAAATATTAATTAAGCCAAGTGAGTTAACAGCACTGTCCCAGCCCGCATTCCAGAGGGCCAACCACCTGCAGATGCACAGCCGTTAGGGCTCCAGGTGAGCCTCGGCCTCACCTTCTCCGCAGGCCTGTCAGCTCGGGCTTAGGGGTCTCACGTGTTGCTCAGTGTATGTGCATTCAGGATCTCCACGGCCTTTTGACAGTTTCACCAGTTTGTCGCTGGGAAATGACCCTGGATCTCTAATAATTTTCTTGGCTCTGCTACTTTGGCTGTCCACACTTCCTCAGACTAGGCTTGGCATGGCGATAGTCTCCCACCCTTCTGCTCTTGACACATTTGTGTCTTAATGTGTGAAGTGTGTTTTTCTAGGCAGAATAGAATTGGGTCTTTTAATCCTATCTGATGTTTGCCTTTAGTCCAAGCATTTAGCATATTTACTTGTGACATCTCTGGACGTGGTCAGGTTGGAATCAGCCATTTTGCTCTTGTTTGTTCTTTCCCCTCTTTTTCTGAATCTTTTTGGGTTAATTTTTAAAGATCTCCTTGATTCCTGCATTGCTCCATTTGCTGAAAAAAAAAATTTTTGTTGTTATTTTACTGCCATCAATTTTTCTTATTTTAATGGTTGCTTTAGGGTTTATACTCGACTTTTCTAAAAGATGGAGTCTTGCTGTTGTCTAGCCTGGCCGTAAGCTCTTTTGCTGAATCAATCCTCCTGCCTCAGCCTCCAGGAAGCTTGGGCTCCAGGACATACACAGCATGGCTTCTCACTACACTTTGTAACTCAACCTGGCCTAAGTGCAGGAGGCACCCCATCATCTCATGCATGGGGATAGCTCCCACTACTGTTTCGTTTTCCTTCCTAGCCTGTGCATCAGTCCATATTTTACATTTTCATGGCATAAACCACTCAGTGTATTAGTGTTATTTTGGCGTATGCACTTGTTTTTTAGGGAAATTTAAACACTAAGGGGACACTTTGGGGTTATTTATGCTGTTTCTGTTTCCAGTGCTCTTCAAATCTTTGAGTGGATTCAGGCTCCCATATGGTTGTGTGGTCACCATCTTTTAATATATTTTTAACACTCATGGGTGATACACTCACCAGCTTTTTTTTTTTTTAATGTATTTGGTACAAGGTCTTACTATGCAGCTTGGACTCATAGGTTTCCATAGTTTGGTTCAGCTATTAATGGCATTTTTTTGGGGGGCGGGGTACTGGGGATTGAATTCAGGACCTTATGCTTGCCAGGCAGGTGTTTATGCCACTGAGCTACCTCACTGGCCCAACATCTTTTAAAAATTCTTTTTGTTTTTTAAAGGCTCTGCCAGGGTTTACAGCATTCAGCATTAACTCATTTTTGCCAGCTGTCAAATGATGCTCCACCTTCCACTTGAGGGAAGATGCTTGTGATGATTTTTACTTCTTCTTCTTCTTTTTTTTGCGGAACCGGGGATTGAACTCAGGCCCTTGCACTTGTCAGGGAAGTGCTTATTCC
>NDGN011345883.1:0-21036 GCA_002564285.1 Tympanoctomys barrerae | reverse complement strand
ACATCTAGGAAGTTGTTAGTAGAAATGGGTTCAGGAAGAACAAGCTATGGCAGCTGACACTTCTGGAAGGTGATCTGAATCTTGGTGGGTGACAGTAAGAAGCCGCACAGTCACTCGCAGAACGGTACCTACAGAAAGGGCCACTGGTACACCTGTGTTCTCAACACCAGCTCTGCCCTGGAGCTGGAGTCTCTGGGCTTCACGGGCTACCGTAATCAGAGCCTTGTACGTTTACAAAGGCACACGGACTTGGATAACTATAAAAAGAGTGCTGCAAAAAGTTTTAGATGGAAAGTACTTCTAATTTATATTCCATGAAGACACGACGATGGTCTAAGGCTGTGCATACCACACACTATAAAGCAACCAGCATGAATTCACTCGACAGGGTAGATCTACTCCTAATCACTGCACAAAATAAATAAATGAAGAGGCTCTTGGCTCTATAAAACTGCACCTAGAGGTAATCAAATGCTTTGTGAGGAGGCCCAGCGTGCTAGGCAAGGCGCTATACTGGAGAGTGGCCCGGACCACTTGCTTCCTCCACGTAGGCACGAAGCTCACTGCCAGCCCTTCACAGGACCCAGAACTGTTCTGTGTAACAAATCTCTATTTAGTACACTCCACTGAACGCAGTCATAGACTTACACTTACTTCCTTTTTTTAATCCACTATGTTATTTCATCATGTCACAACTCACTGATTTAAAATTTTCTATAAGAATTTTTTTATTAAATAAATTGCTGGGCAAGGGGTATGACTCAGTGGCACAGTGCCTGCCTGGCAAACACAAGGTCCCGAGTTCATTCTTGGTACGTACATACATACATACAAAGCTAATTTAAGATCTCTAAAACCAGTTTAGAATTTAAAAAGGAAACTCCAAATCACGATTCCAAGAAATAAACTAATGAACCCTAAACTTAACTATGAAAAGGAAATTTTTCCTTTGTTTTACCTTTGTGAATATGTTTAAGAAAATGAAATAAAGCTCTTAAGCACTAAAGATCCCTCTGTTCCTATTTTAAAGATATTTCCACAGTCTATTCTGTCCAAATTGAAAATATAAACTTTAATTACAATTTGCCTTTATAAAAAAGCAAACAAAAGCAAGAGGGCAGGCAAGTGCAGCTGGTGCGGGGCCCTCACTCCATCCTGTCCTGGAGTGAGACTTAAGCTACTCTGTTCCTGAGGAGGAGCAAGAGCTCCCAGGGCAGGAAGCTGCATACACAAGGTATAGTTCACTTGGATTCCAAAGGGCCACATCCACTGCACGTGGCCATCACAAACCAGGCTCCTAGGAGCCACTCAGCAGTCACATTCTCTTCCACTGAAAATGCTATACAAAGCTCTTCAACAGATGGGGGGCAGGGTCTTAGCTCAGGTCTCGAAGCCCTGTGCCCACCTGTGCCACAGCAGCCTTCCCCTCCCTCACTCCAGCCCTGTGTCAGGTGTGGAGCAGATGCCCTTTCGAGTGAGCCTGCTATGGGTCTGCAGAGTCCTCTGTGCTATGACCTACCTATGTGCACCAGGCCTGAGGGCTGCCCTGTTCTGTTCCCTACTAATGACTCATGCTTGTCACACAACAGGTCAGCACACATCTGTGGACTGCATGAGTGGGACAGTAATACTCACAGCCAAGACAAGAGGAAACGTGAAACAGTTAGGCAGTCGGTGGTTACTGAATGCACACTCTTAAGCAAATCCTTGCGTGTCTACTTGCTGCAGCTCCCTCACCAGATGGACAGTGAGTGACTAGAAGTAGAGCACAGTGGCAGCATTCTCCTGAGACCAACTGGCATCTGAAGTATACAGCAGAAGTACATGACCCTCCTTAGGAGAGGGGAGAGGAGAAGCAGGGAGGGGGAAAGAGGGGAGGGGGGAGGAGGGGAGGGGAGGGAAGGAGTGGGGGCGGGGGGGGGACAACAGAGGAGATGCGGGAGGCGGGCCATCACTGAAGGACTAGCGCTGCAGGGGAACTGGAGGCAGCACAGCAAACGAAATGTAGGCCAAGAATAAGCAAGCAGGTTCACCCATGTGGCGGGGCAGCCTGAGCCCACCCCGATGGAGGGCTGCTGAAGGACAGGGACCAAAAGAGGAGGGCCTGGTCACATGCAAGTGGCTCCCCAGTCCTGAAAGGCTGGGTCTATGGCTGCTCTGCTGCCCCAAAGCCCCTCCTCTTGATGCCATGTCTGCCTCTAACACTGTCTGTTGACTGTCTGTCTGTCTGTTTCTCTCTCTCTCTCTCTTTGTGGCCACACTGAATTCTGTACACTCTCATGCCTTGCCTACAGATGTCAGGGCTTGCACGGTCCTCTAACGGCAGCCAGGCCAACTCAGATCTGGATCTGTGGCCGCCTGCTGCCTTCTTGCCCCTTCTCTGTGGCCTGGTGGAACAGTCAGCATGGTGATTATTTAAAAACTAGAGGTAGGAAAAGTGGGTGCAGCTCTCGGCAACATCAGCAAACTCATACACAATCCGATTTGGTCTGAAGCATTTTCTCAGTCTGGGGGACAGAGGTGCCCTTGGACTCTCAGGCACCAGCAGCAAGACATGATTGATGAGCAAGGGCCGCCGCTCGGCTAGAAGGGCAGCTAAGCTGGAGACACACCGTGGCACAGAGGCTTCTTCAACCCTGCGCTTGCCTAGAACAGGGCAGCACGAATGTTTACTTCCTAAAAGGGAAGTTCTCCCACCCTCGCTGACCCTGATAACTTGTGTGGACAGCTATGAGGACAGTCTCAGAAGTGAGCAATGACTTTACCCTGGTGATGCGAACTGGAGGTGACATTCTAGATGTAGAATGGGCAGAACCAAGGACAGGAGGGAGAGCAGCCAGCTGCAGTGACAGACTCACGTGGGAATGGGCCACAGGCTCTGCTGCTTCACACTGGGCAATGCTCAGGGAGGGGAAGGAAGAGGCGAGGCCATCTCGGTGGACAGGCATGCGCAAATACATGACTCCACTAAGTCTCTCAACTTCTAGAACTCAGGTATTTGCAGTTCTGCCTCTTAAATCAAAGAGCCAGAGATCTTTGGTCATATGATCCAGTTTTTGCATTTCAAACCATAGTTAACTGTAGCAATAGTTATATGAAAACATAAAGGGGAGACAGGAGTATATTTCTTTTTAAAAAATTTTTACACAGAAGTTTCTTTTCTTTTATTGAGAAACAAATATCAATGAGACAGTTTCAAAGCTGTTATTTCTCATATTTATTCTGCAACAAGAAGACAGGAAAATATTTCCCAGCACGTGAGTAGGGAGACCACAGGAAACGGGAGCAAGAGAAACGCTGCTAAATAGCCAAAGATAGTGAATGGTGAGGTACGACTCACAGTGTTCGCCTGGTCACATCTTGGATCAACAAAATGGAAAGGTTGTAACTGTCAGTTTTACTTTACACAACAAGACATGTAAAGAAGGCAGCGTCGTGTTTTGAGACTGGATCTGCCTTGTTGCTTGAACTCATGACCCTCCCAGCCCAGTTCCCCAAGGGCCTGTGCCACAGTGTCTAGTGTAAGAAGGTAATTTTTAAAGGCACCTCCACAGAATAGGACACAGATGCAGTTTGTGTTATCATACAATTCCGCCCCACATTCTAGTTATCAAACTAGTAACGGATCCCTTCATCTTGTAAAGTATACTGACGCACATGGCCTTCTTTAGTCTTGTTTGATTTTAAAACTACATTTTAAAACGTATAGTATTGCTTTTCCTTTAATAATTGAAGGCCTTCTTCATTTCTAAGAACACTTGTATACTTTTAGGTCTATTTTGTATTATAATATTTCAACCACAATTTTCTTACAGTTAATATTTTCCTAGTAGATCTTTTCCTAATACTGTTTGTATTTTCAAATTCCCTGGGATATTTATGTTTTAGGTAAACCTTGAAAATAACATAGACAATTTTAAAAAGATGTCTACTCTGAGAATGTTTGTCTTTTAACAAGTAGACTCTATTTTCCATTTATTGTAATTACTGATACTTTGGACAAATTACTACATCTTATTTTATGACTTCTATCTTGATTTTTGTTGTGCTGTTTTATTTTGTTGTTGTTTTGCTTTTGTTTCTTTTGCCCCCTGGTTTTTACTTACCTGATTTTTAGCATCTCTTTTCCCTTAAAACTTATCCTCTACTTTGAGTGGTCAGTTCAAAAAGGCTTCAGGCAGGCCTGAGCTAACAGACCGCAGAAAAGCCCAGTGCCTCTGTGAGCTCCCTTCCACTCATCAGAGGCCAGTTTCTGTCCCCTGCTGCTGTGACCCGGTTTCAGGTTCATCTTGTGCTTCTAAGGTCATGCTTTTAATCTCCAAGCGTATTTATCAGTTTCTTTACTCACTGTTGGTACCGGCCCTTTCTTACATACTTCCTTTTGTTCACTTACTTAAATGTATTTTAAAAATACAGTGTTTTTGGGTCCTTAAATATGCCAGGCATTGTTCTAGATGCTAGTGATAAAGTCTTCTCTTCAAGTTTAAATTACACTTAATACTTTACTTTCCCTTCCTGAAATAAATTCTTTTGTTTTTCTGACAGCGTCCAAGTGGCATCGGTGTGTAGATTTTCCTCACTGCTGAATCACATTTCTGCTGGTGCAGAATTCAAGGGTTAGAGTTGTCTTCCCTTAGGGTTCCATTCCACTGTGTTCAGCATCTGTCTGATATTTCCGCATGTGTCATCCTATCACTTCTCTCATTCACACCAGAGAAGTTAACTACAGAGAGGGGAGGGGCTTGTCACACAGGCCTCACAGCCACGTCACAGCCACGCTGGAGCTGCACAGGGCTGGTTCTCTGAACCCTGCGCTCCTGGCTCCTGCTCCCTCAGTGCACACAAACAGACCTGACGAGACTGGCGCTGCGCCCATAACTACGGACATGCAAGAACTATTATTCTGGCTAGGAACTGAAATAGGAGAAACTACTAAAATGCCCGTATAACACATATGACAAAAAATCCAATACAAACTTGTTTCAAGAGCACCACGTTTTGCCGAGGGCCAGCTAACTAAATAAGGCTTGTGCACAGATGTAGTTAAAACTATAATTCAAAACCTGCCACACAGGTATTTGGGGGAGAAAACGGTGGAAGTCATTAGTTTACCTGTGCTACTTCTTCAAAATCTTCATGGCGTTTCTGCAAAGCTCTGGCACGATGAAGAGATTTTCCCACACCTGTGTGTTTGCTTAAAAATGCTTCTCCATGGTTCTCAATCCAATCCAGCACCTACAGTGAAATTACAGCCACATGAGCATAAAAACAATATTCTGCTTGTTCAGTGTTTAGGGTAATCCAAAGAAGACAAATTCTGTTGTCAAAATTCTGTAAGAGATAAGCAAACTAGGAAAAAAACTGGAAGTACTTGGGTACTAATTTAACGCACTCAGTAATTATACATCAGCTTTTCCACCAGGACTTTAACCAGCTCTTACATTAAAAGTATAAATCTGTCTATATATAAACATAACATGCAACAATGATTCAATTAAGTCTCACCTCCTTATATGCATGCCTGAGCCACCACACTGACCTGAATTTTGTATGAGAGAGTAGTCAGGCCACAGGAGGCCAGTTTGGCTTAACATTTTTTTAAAAGGCTCAAAACTTCACAACTCAAGCAATTCAAGTTTAACTGCAGAGTTAATTTTTTTTTTCTCTCCTTCAGAAGAATCCAAGCACATAAGTAAAACCTAAGAAAACAAAACACTTACATGCCTCACTCCTAGTCTTGGAAGATAATTTATTCTACAAACTAAAATGTTGCAAAAGCTAAGCATTGGTGAATTTAGTTACTTAAAGTTGTTGCTGGTTGAAATCTACATGCAAGAAAAAAGCACAGCAAAATTTTAAAGTCCATAGCTGGGAATGAGTAGTTCACTGGCTCTCACACTTCAGCAATCAAAGAACAATAACCATATCTAACAAAATATTTACACTATATCAAATGTACACTTTGTCTCTATCATGAAGGGGGCATGAAAACCAAGTCAATGATGTCTTTAACCAAAAATGTTCGGCTGACTTTTAAGGATTTAAAATGTATGTATTAATGTGCTGTGAAAGTGCTGAAGGCTTATGTACACTTCTCGCGTTTCTAACTACGGTACTGCCTCTAGTGCACCCAGGCTAAAAATTCCACAGAGTAGAAAAGCTGTAAGCAACAGCAATTTCCTGTTCATAACGCTGGAGCTACGTGCGGGTGAAGGCACCAACAGACCCAGGCTCTGGCAGGGACCCCTGTGTCCTCACGTGGCAAAGGCTCCCACAGCCAGGCCTCTTGGGTTGGGAAGCGCCAATCCCACTTATGGGTGGAATCCTTGCAACCTAATCACCTATTACTATACCACAGAGCGGATTAGGGTGCCACAGATAATGTCAGAGGCCACAAACAGACCACAGCAGGTCCCTTAAGCACACAAATTAAAATGATGTTGGACAGAAGACCAAATAGGGCAATACTTGCTAAGTCAGAGGTTTGGGTACAAGCTAAAAACATAACAGCTTCAGCGTCTGCCAATGGTAAATAGAACAGGCTTAACTTGTGGTTCACTGCTACTAAAAAGCAGCCCTTATCCTTTTATTAACTGAACTACTGAGACATCAGCTTTGCTCATAGAATCTAGAAAAAAAGAGGCCCCTGGTAAAGATGAGAACCCATCCTGTTCTCCACTGATCCACACAGTGCCCTTTAAACTCGAGACCTGACTGAGGGCCCTTTCTGTGCAGGGTTTAGGAAAGCTCACGCTGCACATAAAAAAAATGACTATGAACCCTAACCAACCACAGGGACTACAAAGACTCCTGCAGAAGTGGCAGCAGCTGAGGCCAAAAGTAGAGGTGAGGGTCAACCAGCAGGCAGCGCTTATGCCAAACTATGTAACTACTTCAGGAATATGGTTCCTTTCTGACTAACCATGCCTGCCTTTGGCCCACAGCCTGTGGCCACACTAGCAGGCCACTCTTACTGGATCCACATGTATTCTCATCCACCCTCAGTTCTCCTGATTCTTCCTCTTACAAGTCCTCACTTCCGTCCCTTCCCTGTGGCCCTGCACTCGGAGGGCCTGACTGAGCTGCTTGGCGGCTTCCTGGCCCGCCTTGCACACTGGCTTCATGCCCGGCTCAGTGGTGACAATGCAAGGCACTGTGGGTATTCAGTATCTTCTGATGCAGCTTAACATTAGGCTAATGCGCAGCACACGCGCCATCACCCCAGAGTGTCTGGCTGCTTTCCATGCAATGCTCTTAAGTCTCTCCTTGATGAGAGACTATACATATTCCATTGCTTATTAATTAGCGCACTTGGCACACTAGTTTTCTTTGAGATTACAAAGACAGGGGGGAGTCCTTGGGCAGCGCTGTCTGCATCACCTGACTGCAAGGCAGATACAAGCAGCTGAGGTGTTTATATGAAACACACATCATAAAGCACAGGTCTGAGTCCTATAGAGAAAGGTCTCCATGACCCAGGGCCTCTGCATCCTGAGGATTGGATGCACTTGACAGAATGTCTCGCTGGGAGCAAGGCTAGCACCACACGGAACGCAAGTATGAAATATTTTTAACTTGAAAAGAAATAAGAGGCATGTAAGTAATAACTATTCTACACTTCACTTTGTAAGATTTTCATGAAGGGCTAGAGAGACTTTTAAAAATTATATAGTATATTCTGTATGTAGCTTAACTTACAGAATGAATCCACCAATAAGCAAGTCTGACGATTATAACTAACTCCACAGGGACTTAAAATTTTGTGAGAGGGCACAATTTCAAAAAGTAAAAGAAACTGAATAAACTACCTGGTAGGAAGAGAAGAAGCAAAATAGAGTATTTTAAAAATAATAAAGACTTGCTTTTTAAATGTAACAGAAACATTAAAGGGTATATAATTTGGAAACAAAAACTATTGTGAATCAACCACTCAGGTTATAACGGACATCTTTATCAATGGATATTTCAGTCAAAAGTATAAATACCAAATGAACTTACGTTTCTAACAAATATGAAAGTAATTCAAACGTGTAAATTCTGACCACTTAAAATAGAAGACAGTACCAAACCTTCCACAAGGTTGTTACTTCTTTAACAAGTATACACAAATTTCCAAGACTGACCAAGGACACCGACACTTGGAAGACATGTTTGTGAGCGCTTCGCTCTCAAACCTAAAAAGGATCGGCCAGTCAGGGGGCTTTATTTATCATCCTGGGCTGGGTCAACAAAGGGCTGCCAGCTGGGTAATGTGACTTCAACCCCAAGAATAAGGCAGGAGTGAGCTTTGTGGCTTTCCTTCCAGATTTGTGGAAAAGACCAAAAGTGATCCCTCACCTGGCTCAGAGCAGAGAAGGAAAGCTGGGAGGCTTCCATTATCATTCACTCTGTTCAGAGCTCAATCTTCTGCCACCAGTGCCCTCTAGTGGACACACATAACCACAAGACCAAAGGTATTCTAAAACGCAATGCCAGCAACTGAGATACAGATACTCAAGTCAAACGTCACATACACAGGACATAGTGCAGACGAAGCGTGCCCCTCCTCATGATCATTTCTTAGCCAGTTCTTACCTGGCCATCTGAGCACCCGCTGCTTAAGCAGGCCTGAGCCATGGGCCAGTATACTCCTCATTTGCCTCTAACGGGTGTGGCCTGAACAAAGCTCCTCCGTTTCTTTATGAAGGAAACAACCTATGACTTGAACTCAAGAAGTCTGGCCTAAGCACATCATTCGAAGCTCTACTGTCTTTTCTCAGATTTGGCACATAGGTAGTACAAAAAGGAAAGAAAAGAGCTCTGATTTTGTTTCACAGCAGTTCAGTTTGTTATAGAAAACCTCTAAGGAAATGACTGTTGAAATGTAGAGCAAATGTGGGTGAAGGCAAAACCCATCACCAACTCTATTACAGGTCTAGCACTGGCTGCAGGCCTGTTTCCCCAGCTCACACACAGAAGTTCTGGCCACCTTACATAATCTATTAAAAAAACTTTTCTGTACTAAGGCCCCACTACCTAATACTTGTCACATTTTGTGAATTCCTATTTCCAACTAATTATTAAGTATGTATGAATAAATAACTAAATCTTCTATCAAAGCCCACCTCTCAATAACATGCCCTAGGAAGACCAACATGGTATTTTCCTTTTCAAATGCAGAGGCATTGTTTCAAATCCTTGAGCAGTTTTCTGTCCTCACCAGGTCACATACCACTACCAAGGGTGTCACACTAGCAGCATGTCCTGACTCATTGTTCAATTCTGTATGGGGGAAAGCAGTACACATCCACATTTCCTTGTCCAAAAAAGCTCTGAAATTCCAAATACTTTGTAAAAACTTCCTTCCAAATTCTGTGTCAATAAAACTTGACCTGAAGGCATTTACAGTTTCCCCTGGTTCCTTCAGTGTGAGGCTGTACACTGGCTTTGGAAATAGCCATGCATTTCACTGGCGTGGGGCAGGGGCTTCCAGACTCCACTAGGAATGTTCTGTGCCACACTCTGTCACTCTTCTAAACTTCAAACACTTCTGACTTCCAAATCACATCTGTTCACAACAGCTACAGATATAAGAAAGTATACTTTCATTACTGTACCTTTTAAGCCAGAAAATGAGGCTCAGAGAAGTTAAGGTACACCGAAATAGCTCTGAATGCAGGTCGTTCCTAGTCCCCACCCCACAGGGCAGCCTACGAATTCCACGTGAATGCCTGTACAGCACTTCTAAGGCTACAGTCCTGAAGTTAGGTTAAGAAATCCAACATAAAACCACCAAGAACATGTGCAGTGAATATTCGGGGAAATACACGGCCATTTGTCAATTTCATCCATTTTAAAGAGACAACATAACGAATAAAAAATAGTCTTCTCTATTATAGTAATGCCAGTCTTTTCTAAATCACATTTTATGTACATAAAAATGAAAACAATAAGCTCATTCTATATTCAGTTTCAGAAGTACATGAAGCAAATGAAAAGCAAAGGTAATTCTAAAATACTCTGAATTTGTTCTTTTTCATACAAAATCAGTTTTTCAGTTACAAAATATTAATGTCATCCCATCCTATATTCTATATAAATCTAAAATACTAAGTAAACCCTATTTCATTTTACTTACCTCCTTGTTCTATCACCACTGCTTTGAAATCACCTAGAAATAGAAATAGTGCATTCTGACTTTCTTAACTATTGAATCAACGGTGGTTAAGCCATATAACAAAGGGGGATTGATGGACTACGTAACATCATTTCAACTCTGCTGAACATAAGCAGGTGACCAAGGAGGGCTTTCACTTGATGTTAATTTTGGCTGGTATAGCAGCACTGCTGTGACGACTGAGTACTGTGCTATTAATGATATTTACATACAAAGAAAAAAACAGAGAACGTCTGAAGAGTAAAAACACCCAAGTTTAAATCATTGGAATTTACAAAGGCATCCTACCTTACGCTTGCTTGCACTCTTGCCTAGTGCGTGGGGCATATTTTATTCCTGAGGATGGTGTTTTGGACATCTTCCCTTTCCAGTGAGACCAAGAATCCCCATCCACCTCAGTCCTTTGCACAGAGACGCAAGCAGGTGTGGCCAGCTGCGAGCAGCATGCTGGCAGGACTGAGGCCGCACACCAGGACAGCAGAGCTCTTCTCCCTTGTCTCCATTTTCTTAAATCCCTCAGGTATGCTGTTTGCTCTTGATTCTAAGTGTCCCAACAGTGCCCATGCCACAGCCTGAATGTTTGGCTACTTTGAAATTTCCTCCACCAGATTAACGAATCCACTGCCCTTAATCTTGGTCTTCCATAAAGTCTCAGGATATGAACAAAATGTAGACAAATTTTCTGCTAGAGCAAGAGCATAACACACATGGTCTGGAGACCTTGATCCCAACGTTTGTTTTAAAATGGAATCTCCCAGTCCTGTCTTTCCTGTCTGTATTTCTCACTGCATTCTGTTCTGAACTTGGACCACAATCTCCCATCTAGCTCAACACTATAATGGGACTGCTTCTCCAGTCAGTATCTCCAAACCTTTCCAAACTCCTCTCGTGAACTACTCCAAAAGGCTTCTGAGACACACGGTTGGGAGCATGACAGCCACAGCCCTTCTCCCAGTACCCAAATCTAAACTTTTCTTTGTGGAAGAGAACACAATCTTCAACATCCACACCTCAAAGGAGAAGAGACTTATTTGGGCTTCTGTTCCAGTCCATGGTCAGCTAGCTCCAAGGTGAGATGGCATGGTTAAGGGGCCTGGGAGAGAAATAGCTGCTCACAGCATGGCAGGCAGAGAGCAGTGTGCAAAGAGAGTAGTCAGAGTGGGAGACAAACCTTTCACAACGTTCACCAGTGATCTGCCTCTTTCAACCAGAACCCTCCTCCTAAGAGCGAGATAGCTATAACTCCCTATGAACCAATAATGTCCCAAAATCACATATGAAGTTTGGGGGGACATGAAGCTGTATACCACAACATGGCACCAACCTAGAACCCAGGTCAAGCAGCAGGGAGACATGACTTTCCCTGGCTAAAGCTTAGCAACCCCAAACTATGGTAAAATTGTGGAGTCACTCCTTTATAGACCTGATGTCTGGTTCTCTGCCTCATGGGAACACAGCAGGACTTCCTTCTGCTTCCGGAATTCATCACTAAAGACTTATTGTTCATTTAAATAACTAATATTTTTACTAGAGATCCTCCACACTAGACATCCTCCACACTCAATATAGCTATGCTCTGAAATTAGCCCCTCTTTGTCCAGACAGACACTCTAGCTCAGCAGTGAGGAATCTATGGCACATGTGCCACAATGTGCTGTCTGTTATCACTGAACACTCTAAGAAGTTCATTATCACTGCCTTAAGTTCCCCAATGACAGGCAAAGCTTCCATTCCTATACAGGCTGATCTCCCAGGTTACCTGATTCCACCACTTTAGATTAAACACAACTTTTAACCAAATAATTTTTAGTTAATAAAAGTAGGTAATTTCTTAGTTTTCCTCATTTGTTTATTTAATAAATACTGACCATCTACTAGTACTGTAGACAGTGGGGAAGCCCCAGGGAGGAACACGCCATTGGCTGCCCCCATGGACCTTACTGTAGCTTCTGCTCTACAAGATGTGTCCGATGCTTGCACAGAAGTCCCCACGGGATCTTCACCAGGTCTCTGCTTGCTCCCTCCACTTCACTGCTCACACAGAATTGGAACAGTCTTTCTGAGGCACATAGAACGGTGCTATCCAACCCAATATCCACAGCATCAAGTCAGAATGCTAGTACAAGGCCATCAGGGATGGAAGCTAATACGATGAAGTGAAGAAAGCACTACTTGACGGCCTGGCACCGGCATTGAGCAGGAAGTGCACAGAAGCATCCAGGAGCACAGATGAACTTGCCACCATTCTGCCGTGCCCCACACAACTGCCCCCTCCAATCACACTTGGCCTTAGCACCAGTGCACTAGCACCAGCCTGTGTCTCTTCAATACTGTCCCAGGAACAAGTTCCAGTCCTTCATCATGGAGGCCACATGCTTCTGACTCTGTGATTCTTTTTCTTCCACATCCTCATTTCCATCCACACAGGACAGGGCTTGAGGGGGCAGGCCCTGCCCTCTCCTGTCCCTGTTCTCATTATAATTTCTACTGTCCATTCTCAACCTCCTACCTTCTCTGTGGCCTTCCAAGAGTGGCTCAGATTCACACGCAAACTTCCCCGGTACTCCCTACACAGTGAGTGTTACTTGCACTTTTGCTATAAGCTTTTTGATCTTCCTTTTACAAAAGACACTCATGCTTGAGAAGAACATAGGCAAGGCTTTCAGGAATCTCTCAATCACAAGCCAGTGGCCTATAGGTAGGTGAGGTAACAGATGAAGTACCTGGTTTTCTTTACCACTTACTGCTAAGAGCACCCTGGCAGACATCATTCAAATTTATGCCTTTATAAAATTATACCTTCCACTAATCAAAGACAGTAAGGTTACATTTGACAATGTTGTAACTCATTTATTAGACTATCAAGCCATTTGCTAAAAAACAACAAAACTGTCTATTTTCTAAGAAAAGGAACTTGGAAGTCTTTACTACTCTTACCTCTACACTTTTTGAAGTACCACTCACTCATTCAATGATTTTGAAATGAAAAATGAGTGTGCATAAGGGAAGTCTAGAGTAGACTACATTTTCTTGACCTCAAACCTGTTTTTTGGAGTCAGGCTCTATTTGGTGTAGGCTCAAGAGCTCCTCCCACCTCAGCTTCCTAAGTTGGCATGCATCACTGCACCGGGCTTATTTGATCATTTTTAGTGATATCAATTAGGGGTCCAACACCAGAGTGGGGGGAGTTCCTCCTGAGGCGATGCCACGGGCTGATGCTGACACAGTTCAAGAAGTCTCCTTGACTAACAAGCTTCTTTTAGGGGAGTCAGTCAGCCCACTTGAGAAAAAAAAAACTAAAGGAGTTATCCACTTCCTTGTTGTGTTGGAGTAATTGAATCCCAATAGTCCAAGCACAGCCAGGTAAACAGGACTGGTGAGGTAGGAAAAAAGTCAGCATTCTGCCTGGACCCCTTCCATGACTGTCATGCCACCTGAATACACACAGTACTGTGCGACAAAAACAATGTTCTTTTGAATAGAAAACCAAAGCATACACACAATGAAATGCACAGCCAGGCAGTAACACAACTATTCACTCATTGATGGCTACACTAACAGGAAACACACAATGGGAATGGGAAATATATGTATTATGTGATCGTCAGGGAACAGCGCAAAGAGTGTTCATTCAAGTTAATGATGAGGGCTGCCAGCCTGCTGAGGCCAGCAAGCACGCCCACCCGCATGTCCCTGTGATTTGGACATGGGGTAAATGTGACCAGCAGTTCCGACAACCTCCTACACCCTGCCCTGACTTCCATCCCAAACCCTTCTACAGAAACTATGGAAAATTAACTGCAGAATGAAAACTAAGTTTAAAAAACCAAACTGCCCAAGCCATTCTCCTATATCCAGTTCCTACGGGCACACTATGGGCCGTCTGCAGACGCCTTCCGCATGCTCCTCAACAAGCACCTGCTCTAGGACCAACTATTCTTTTGCAACAATACTTAGGTGCTTTTTAATTACCCAAAATCATCAAACAAAAAGATACTTAGGTGTCTTTAACTGGTTTATTGTTTTTGTCTACAAACCTGCCTTTTGCTGATAATATCTTTCTAAAAGTACTAATACTTTTTTCCCTATTTATCCTCAGCTTTTTTTTTTTTTTAATGTATTTGATACAGGGTCTGCAGGGTCTGCAGGGTCTCACTACATAGATCCAACTCGTGGTGATTCTCCTGTTTTCAGCCTCTCAAGCGCTGGGATTACAGGTACACCACCCCGCTCAGTCTCAATTGCTCTCTCCCCTGCACCCCTGGGGCGGAGCCAGCATCTCTATGCTTAATATGGCAAAAACTTCCTGGTTAGCAATTCCTTGAATTTCAGAAACACATTTGAGTTTTGACATCCTATTGTCAAAATGTTTACTTTGATTAACCTCAGTTTTTCTCTTTGCTTCACAAGTAAATCCTATATAGCAATTTCCTATCTATATAAAAAGCCCAAATCATTTTAGACACTTTCTGTTAATCCAGAAAAAAATACCTCCCTTAATAAGCAATACCCATCTTCTTTCAAATGCTAATAAGACCACTTATATATACAATGTATACCACAACACACTTTCTACTGAAGACACCCACATAACCTACTGAGGAAAAAAGTGGCCTTCCAAGAACCTCATCACAGCAGTCGGTCACAAATACCATTCCACACATGTCAGCTGAGTGAAAGCTTAAGGGAGCTAAGTACTCCGTGACAAATTAGCTAGCTAGATTCCTCAGCCTCTTCTGAAAGGCTTCCCCTACTATGCCTCCCCCTCCCATACACAATCTAACATCTTTCTCTTGGCCCAATAGAACCCCAAAAATCCACGGGGAAGGGGTCCGTGCTGCTGTTCCCTCAGGAAGGGAAAGAAGTCCCCTTCAGGAAGTATAGTGGTCTATGGCTGTGTTATGATACTTGAATCTTTTTTTTTTTTTTTTTTGGAAGAGTCTACAGGCTGTTCAGGGTCTCACTACTAGATTGGACTCGTAGTGCTCCGCCTGTTTACAGCCCCCCAAGAGCTGGGATTAGGGGTGCATGCCACCACGCCCAGTCTTGTGCTATGATACTTGATCCAAAGGATACGAGGTAGGTGGAAAAATTCTTTTAACAACTGCACTTAAATTATTACTATATCTTGGCTTATGAGTTTTTAACAATTCCAAAAGACAAAACTTTGTGCTTTCTAAACTTTTTTTCTTTTTAAATTTGGTATGGGGGACGGGGGAGACAGCTCAGCAGTCTAAGTACCTGCCTGGCAAGCACAAGGACCTGAATTCAATCCCTAGTACCACATGCCATGCTGACCCCAGAAACCAGGCATGGTGATGCATGCCTGTAATCCCAGTACCAAATAAATAAATAAATAAATAAATGATTTTTTTTTTTAATTAAAAAATAATTTGGTGTAGGGTTTTCCTACACAGCTCACATTCATAGTGACCCTCTTGTCCCAGCTTCCCCAGCACTGGGACTACAGGCATGTACCACTGTGCCTGGTTTCCGGGGATCACGTGACATGCAGTTCCAGGGATCAAACTCAGGCCCTCAAGCTTGTCAGGCAGGTAGGTGCTTAGACCACCACTGAGCTATCTCTGCAGCCCCCAAATTTGTGCTTTCAACCAGAAAACTTCCATTCTCTAAATAACCCCCTCTTAGAAGACAACCCCCTCACATTCTTTCCCTGGAAATTAAGACTCTTGAGCTAGATAATCTTTAAGAAATCTGAGCAACAAGGACAGCAAAATAGCCTAGTGGACTAAGTGCCTACGAGGCAAGCACAGGGAGCAGGGTTCGATCCCGGCACCACATGCTGTGCTCAACCCACCCTCAGGTGCTCTGAGCCAGTCACCAAGATGGGATGTGGTGGTGCACATTTGTAATCCCAGCGCTAGGGTGGCTGAAAACAGAAGGATCACTAGAGTACAAGCTGCATAGTGAGACCCTGTACCAAAAACATAAAAAGAAAGAACTATGAATAATATCAAAATGATCATTTCTGAGACAGTTCATATATATAACTTCCAGAGAATTCAAAAAATAAAACAATATAGAACATGAAAATTACATATTAGAGCACCATTAAACATACTGTGAAGGGCCAGTGAAATAGCTCAGTGGATTAAGCGCCTGCTTAGGCCAGGGTTTGATCGCCAGCACCACATGCTGCACTGGCCCTACCCCTGGGCACGCTGACCCAGTGACGGAGTCGGGGTATGGTGGCATGCACCTGTAATGCCAGTGCTGGGGAGGCTGACAATAGGAGGATCACTATGAGGTCGAGCATGTAAGACCCTGCACAAAATTTAAATAAATACATAAATAAAAAATAAGAAAAACTTAAAAAACAATACTGTGAATTTACCACTGGTACATTAAGTGAAATACGGCGGTCAGTGGCATGGAGACTCTTGTGCTCCTCAGAGCCCAGCACAGGTCGCTAACATCACACCCTTCAACAGAAACCCACCTGCTTCACACAGGCCTCAACGGTGGCAAGGGCTCACTAGGTTTCTGGGAGCACAGTGGTCCGACCCTGGCACGCCACCTGGGCTTCAGGCCATCCTCTGTATATTCCAGAGCCTCACTCCCAGAGCCGGCGCCTGCTCACTGCTTGCCTCCCACTCGGAACAGTCTCTTTCTTGACCACCAAAGCTGTATCACACTTCTTATGCTGCTATAGCTTTGCTACTCAAAAAACCGCTTTTACAGTGAGGACAAAAGTAGGATGGGGACTTGATTTACTCTTATTTTTGTAACAATAATAAAAGAGATGCTGACTGCTTAGAAATTAAGTCATAAAAGTCCACTTTTCATTAGGGAGTCAACTGATTAGTAAGAACCTATTGTTCATTATCTAACAAGTAGGAACAAAAAACATTACTAGCTGATTGCTTAAGGAATCCAAAGCAGACCAAGCTAAGCTGTAACGCACCAGTCTAAGCACCACAAGCATTAGCCTCCCAACTGAACACAGCGTGGAATGGCCTGTTTGGACAGCAAAGCTCACAGGTTCTTCCTGCCTTATCTCAGGGTTCACTCACAGGAGCTGTAGCTGACAGCAGCCTGTGTGTACATTCACGCATGGTCAGCGAAGACTCTCCTGTCCTCGTGGTCCACTCCACCAGACAGACAATCCCCAGGCCCCAGTGAACTCTCCCGACTCCGCTCAGGGTGAGCCCTGAGAAGAGCGTCATGTGAAACCGACCTGCTGAACGTCCTGCTGGAAAACACACAGCTGCAGCCTCTGATGGAGTCGGACCTTGCGGTGCTGCCAGATATTCTCGAGCTGCCGCTGGTGGTGCAGTACTTCATGGATGACGTCCAGGACATGGTGCACAGCCTTGGAGTAATTGGCAGAGGCCGTAAGGGAATCGGAGCTGCCGGGAGTCAAGGGTCGTTGCAGCTTGTCAAGGAGCGATTTCCCGTCTTGGCTCACCTGCCCACAGAGTAAATGAGCGATTATGCAGGTTGCCTGGCTTTGCCCAGGCTGGGCTTCAGACACGGCCCTCCGTGCACGTGTGCACTTGTACAAATAAGCACTCCCACACACACACCAACCACAAGCTTACTCAAAGTCTTGTATTTCATACAGAATAATACTGAGAAGACTCCATCAATTATCCAGTAATATCACAAATCCAAACAGAGTACCATCCTGAAATAAAGGAACTTTCATTCTCATACACTACTGTAATATACTACACACTCAATGAATACAAATTCTATTTGATTTTATTTATTTATTTTAATCTTCTATTCATGTATGTATTTGGTACAGAGTCTTGCTGGGTCTATGCAGCTGAGACTCACAGTGGTCCTCCTGTCTCAGCCTACCCAGCGCTGGGATTACAGGCATGCACCACCAGCCCCATTTGGGTGGCTGGCTCCGCGTGGGGCCAGTATGGCGTGCGGTACTGGGGATCGCACTCTGGTCCTTGTGCCTGCCAAGCAGGTGTTTAGACTGCTGAGCTAGCCCCCCGGCCCTCTATTTGACTTTAATAGCACCAGTAAGCACACTTACATTGCATTGCTGGCATGACTGTGGACTAGAAATGAAAAGTGAGAATTTTCTTATGGGGTTATATGGTGGGAATACAACAGATTATCACAATGGAAGAATATCTTACTGCCGACTCTTAAAATCTCAATTTAAAAAAACACCTCATATTAACCACATTAGCCACTGCATTAGCATCAGCTAAAACAAAATGTGCTAACCAAAGTGGGAAACGCAAGTCTTCCGGTGCGAAGGATCGGGCTGTCCTGCAGTCACTGGTGGCGCGGGCTGCTCCTGTACGGCTGAGAGCAGAGGCCCAGGGACGGGCTGGGAAAGAGGCTGGAGAGATAGGCGCAGAGGCACGGGTGCCCTGAAGCCAGCAGGGCGCTGCTGGCCAGTGGAAACCAGCCTGCATTCTGCCATCATCTGAACTGGTACAGCAAGTTGTTTTCCTTTTTGCTTAGTTTTAACATCACTAATTTTGGCAGGACTATGATAAAACATCAACAGAGGGAAGTCAGCACTTGCATTTTCTTTGGGTTTTTATAAAAGCTGTTGCCCGTCCTTGGTATGTGTGTCCCCAGTTTTGACGCATGCCTAGGCTTAGTGCCCATAGCCACAATGATTTTATATGGCCCGCAGCTAATTATCTATTTGTCTTCTACTCCTCTAGTAAGGATGTACTTACATATGTTTTCAATCACTTTTGTCTCTAATTTCTCTTGTAGCATATACATGATTTATGTAAACATATAAATTATATACAGAGGTAAACTACACATTCTAGTTCAGGATGGTAAAGCAGGCATGGTATTTCTGTTATATAAGGGGGGCGGGCACTTCTCTCAGACAAGGGAACTGCTCCTAGCTACCCCTCTCACATGGCCGAGGCCCTGGAGAAAATTCCTTATAATCTCTTCTAAATTTTACTTCTGGACTGGTGAGATAGCTCAGAGATCTAAAGCGCCTGCTTAGGCACGCTTAGGCAAGAGCGCAGGGACTGCAGTTTGATCCCTGGCACCACATGCTGCACCAGCCCTGCCCCCCAGCTGGGCTGAACAGGCCACAAAAAACAAATAAATGAATTTTACTCCTGATAATGTACTAGGCTGGGTGATGCACAATAGGCCAGCATCCAGTGAGCAAGCGTCAAAAACATGGAGAGCAGAAGGGGAACACAAACCCATTCCAAAGTCCATATGACTCCACACTCAAGAACCAGCAATACTCCAGCCAGAAAGCTCCCTTTCCCAGCCTTGTTGATTTGCAGAAATGCTCAATGTATGGACGTAAATAATGTTAAATGGGAATTCCAGAAAAACTGCCAGGGGGTAAGTACGGTGGCTGGCAGCGGTGCTCATTTTGCCTCGTCCCTTTCTCCTCCCTGCTTCCAAGAACTCGAATGAGATGTCTAGAGCTTCCGCAGCTATCTCTGACTATGAGGCAAACCTAAGGACAGCGGCCCACCTGCGAAAAAAGGCAACACAGAAAGGAGGATCCAGAGAGCCTCTTGCTAACAGAGCTACTACCTCAGCCCTGAGATGCGAGGCCGTGGGCTCCTGCTTCAGAGGACGCCAGCGAAACTCTAACTGAACCCACTGGTTTGAGTCTCAAACTATCAATGCAAAAAATGACAACGGGGTTCCTGCCCTCACCGTTTCCCAAAAGGCATCCATGTGATCCCATTAATATTCTACTGACCAGGAAGAGTATGAGTAACAATATTTCACCAAATCTTGCTTGCTTCAGAGCTCTGCCAATCGTAGATGCCACTCCAGACAGCAGGAAGCACTGCAGGTGTGGGGGGGTGCCTGAGCAGGAGACACAGGCACCTCGCTGAGGGCATCTCCACTCCGGAACCCACAAGGACTCAAGGGTCCCCCTGGTGCTGCTGCAGCAACTGTGACCTACGACACAGTGGTCCTTGTATCTGACTTAAGCACAGCTGCTGCAGAATATACAACTTAAAAAGTATGTAAGCACTAACATATATTTTAGTAACTTTTAGCAACTTTCAGTCTTTATGTTTGTAAGAAAATTACATGAAATAATGGGCTAGTTTCATGAAGATTAGCTATTCTATTGCCCCAAAATAAATATTTTACATGACACAGAATGACCAAAAGAAAATTAATGGAAGAGATGGTTAAGTATAGAGTGGCCAAATTAAATCATATACAGTATATTTTAAGCACTAAAACAATAAAAGTTTATGGTATGTGATATACTTCTGAATTATGAAACCACATAAATAAATGTACTTCAATTATATACTCTAGACTGGTCCCAGCCCAGGCGCAGGACGGGTGAGACCCTCTTCCACCCCTTTTGGACGCCCCCCACCACTCCGCAGCAGCTCCTCTACCCCGCCCGCCAAGTAGGAATTTCGGCCACATTCCAGGAACCCCCAGACCCAGTCCTAGCCCAGGCCCGGTGAGTGTGTGGGAGAGCTTCTGGATACTCTAGGCTGGCGTGACCTACTGGTCCCAGCCCAGGCGCAGTGTGGGTGACACCCTCTTTCACCCTCTTGGGATGCCCCATCACTCTAGAGTACCCCCCCACACCCCACCCACAGAGTTGGAATTTCTGTCGTGTTCTGGGAACACCCAGATCCAGTCCTAGTCCAGGCCCGGTGAGTGTGTGCGAGAGCTGCCTCTCCCCTCTACTCCACCTTGTCCCCTCCAGACTCAGCACAGGCCTGGCATACAGGCCTGGGGTGAAACCCTGCAGCTGCAATACCTGCAGAGAGTGTAGGGGTCAGAACCACCCAGCTAGTCCAGGAGCAGAACATCTTGCCAGAGGGGCAAAACGGGTTCACCCCCAAGGACAGCAGCAGGAAGGAGCTGAGCACAGCAGCCAGACCCAAGCTAGGCACAGCTGGATAAATCCA
>NDGN011345871.1:0-10041 GCA_002564285.1 Tympanoctomys barrerae | reverse complement strand
GAGGGATTTGTTCTAATAGTGTTTGTAAATAGGATATCATGTATGCATCTTGTACAACAAATAAGCACTAGGAAGACAGTATGCAATGTGTTAATTATTGAAACTGTTCTACCAATTTGATTTGAGACTGTCTCATTGCTATTTCTCAATAAAGTTATGGAAAAAAAGAGTACTTTATGAATGATGTGGTTTCTCTGTTTCCATCCTGAGTCACTTAATATTAGCTTACTTGTCCAGTTACCTCTGCTATTTGTTCATATTTGTGAACATTTCTAATGTGATGCCACTTCTATCTACAAAGGATTAAAAGTTTTCCTTGTTATTCTGACATAAATTGTAACTCAGCACTAGCGAAATAGTTGATTAGTAGAACTTTCCCTTTATAGAAATAATCTAGCTAATAAATGAAATGACTGACATGAAATATTTTGAAGCCCCTTATGAATTAATGGATTTAAGCAGCAGCAATCACCATTAACATCCATCCTGTGCATGCACTTGCTCTCATTTGCCCTCCCAAAGTCACATGAATATACACACACATACATCTACAAACACACATATAGCTGTAATACACCTACACACAGATACATACACACACACTTACATACACACACATACACCAACACACACATGTGTACACCTATGCAGATACACACACACACACACACACACACACACACTGAGGCAGCTGAGATTACCTGACTCTGGGTGGAAATAGACATACAACACCACTCATAAAGCATTTTTTTTTCCATAAAGCATTCTTGACCAAACAATTGAGACGGAATTTAATCCTACCTCTGAAAACTACTATTTCACAAGAAATACAGAAGCTAGAAGAGTATGTCAAACCAGACATTTAAGAATATTTAAGCTTCAACTCTATATTTTTAGTCAACAAAATTCAGGATTTGGGAAACTTTACAGAGTAAGAGAGCAAAACTTCCACAAATGTTGAGAAGTGCATCTCCAGTGAACACTTAACTCTGCCCGAACAACACTTGAGCAGTGTTTGCTTGCATACTGGGCATCCTTAGCATTATTTGGGCAGGCAATGTTTTATCTAACCAGTTCTTGTATTGAATACAATTGATAAAATTGTCATTTTTATATTTCCTATTATATTACCTTATATAAATTACAGAAAAATATACAATTTTGGCCATCCTGTATTTAAATAACTGGACTGGTAAGTGGGTAAAAGACATTAAAGAAGCATGTAAACCAAATATAGTATTCGGAAATTATGTGGACACTGATAACAAAAAAAAAAAAATCCTTGAAAATAAAAACAATGGGGCTGGCAAGATAGCTCAGTGGACTAAATCTCCTGCTTAGGCAAGCTTAGGCAAGCACAGGAACTGAGGTTCGATCCCTGGTACCAAATGCCATGCCAGCCCACCCCCAGGGCTGGCTGAGCTGGCCAGAATATGGGCATGGTGGTGTATGCCTGTAATCCCAGTGCTGGGGAGGCTGAAAGCAGGAAGACCACCACAAGTCCAAGCTGCTTAATGAAAACCCATAACAAAATACATTGAAAGAAAGAAATAAAGATAGGAAGGAAGGAAGAAAGGAAGGAGAAAGAAAGGAAGAAGAGAAAGAGAAAGGAAAGGAAAGAAGCATAATGAGAAAAGCAGATACACTGGGAAACTGATTAGATTTTCCATGTTTAAGTGGGAAAGTGATATAATATTTAAAGTAAACCATTCTTATTTGTTAGCTATGTTTACAGAAAATATAATGAAATAATTGAATGTTAAAGATTCATTTCAAAACAATTTGGAGTAGGAGAGGAGGTTGAGATCTAGATGAAACAAGATGGGCCACTAGCTGAAAATCACTGAGGCTGGGTGGGAGACACATGGGGTCTAGCACTGCATTCTCTTTCTTCTGTATATGACACTTTCAACAGCAGAGGAGAAAGAGGAGGTGGAAGGATGAAGAAATTAAAGGAGGGAGGGAGGATGGGAAAGGAAGAACATTTAAAGAGTAAGAATTACAAGTAGCCATGCAAATGCCTGCCTGTCTTCCCAGCTGTACTCCGCAGTCTTTAGGGGCAGTGGTACACTGGGCTGTTCAGCGCTCAGTACTATGTGGGGGACATAGCGCTTGTTATGTTTTTATGACTATCACTAGGATAAAGTGAGATTAACAGTGAAGAAAATATTGAAGCTATAATAGGAAAATTTTAATTTGGATGTTAAAAGCAATACAATATTTGTTAAGACAAAAAATTTGTTATATGGTCATCAACATTAAAAAAATAATTGGTAGTGAAGATTGAACTCAGTATTTAAGGGCCAGGCAGGCACTTAAGCCACTGAACTATCTCCCCCAGCCTTTAGGGTACTCTATAAAATCAAGAAAAATTGCTAATTTCACAAAAGTTACATTTAGACAATGTAGATGAAGTCAGTGTCTTCAGATTCTTCTAAAACCTCAGTTTCAGCACAAGTGGGGACAAACAGGGCTGCTGGGGGCCTAATGGGTGTCTCATCCCTCTGGGTGCTCCCCTCCATGGACTGGCAGACTCTGTCTACCCGAGCACCAGTGCACTGCCCCTACCTCCTCTCAGGGAAGGAGGAAGAAGGCCAAGGAAAGTTCAGCTTAATGTAAGAGACCACACCATGAAACACCATAATCTTCAAATGAAAAAAGTACCACAAACAGAGCTAGTTTCATTGTCAATTTTTTTTTTTTACAAAATGATCCCATGTAGATAAAGTTCTTAACCAGTCAGACCTTTAGAGTGCTGTATAAACTTCAATTATTCTTCTCAGATAATAAGTGAGAGAATATGTACCCCCAGTGACTATTAATAATTAAATATGAATAAAGGAAATCCTAGAAATTTGGCATAGTTAATTGTTATACTTTCCACAAGTGTCTAATTAAATTTGATTTAGGCTGTGTAGTGCTTTCTTTTTAAAGCCTGATATTATATAAAAAACAATAAAGAAAAATAATCTTAAGATGCCATTTTTCCTGTGCCTTATATCTAGTGTCACAGGTTGCACTCGACATGAGGGAAAAACTCAAAATAACTATGTACATAGCAGTTTAACCTTGGAGCAAAGAGTGTGAGTTGTGAACTACATTGCCAAGGATAAGATTATTGATTTGCCATGTGTTAGTGTGTGGCCTTGAAAAGCTATTGAGCTTTTGTCATGGCTTTTATTTAGATGTCCCTCAAAGCCTCATGTACTCATAGAGGTGGCCTTTGGGAGGAGGCTGGATCATGGGTGTGTGGTTCAGACTTAAGGATGTGTGACAATGACCTTAGTGATTGGCTTATCATAGTTCTGGGTGTGGGTAGTATGAAGTCCCAACCTGGGAGTGGGTCACATCAACCAACAGGGTTGTTGTCTAGAGGGAATATAAAGGGAAAGGAAGGCTGCTGCTGCCCTTTCTGCCTTCCATGCCATGAACTGTTTGTCCTTTGCGATGCCTCTCTGCATTCCTGCTCTGCCTTGGAACCAACTGACTATGGACTGCAACCTTTAACATTGTGAAGCAAAACACCCTTTTTACCTTTAACTGGTGGATGCCAGGTGTTTTGTCTGAGTGATTAAAATGTAATTAATGCAACCTCTTTGAGTATCACAGTTCTATCAACTATAAAAGAAAGATACAAGTATAGTAGTGCTATAAAATCTGAAAAATGAAAAAAAAAAAGGAAAGTGCTAATATATATGCTCAATAACTCTTAACCTACTATTGCAATCTATTGTACTGGTTACCCTTCTTTTCTTACCCAGGGAGAAAGGTTTGACAAGTATCTAAATCATTTAGCTTCATCAGTAAATAGTATGATCTATTTTAAACCCTGATTTTTCTATTTTCCTTAGTAGAATTTGATCTTTGTTTCAGAATAAAAAGGTAGTCACAGCCTCTTTACTTTGCTAATCATGAATGGTAGCAGATTCCTGACTCCTTGAACTTAAAAGTCACACTACTTTGGAGGTCCTTGAAAATTCTAAAAATGAAAGCAAAATTTATATTTGATCTAAAATCCTTTGTAATTAGGAATCTATTTTCCAGTTATATTAAATTCCCCATGGACATCTCCAGAGAACAAGAATTCCGAATCTATGATTAAAATTCAGGAAAAAATCATAATTCTAGAAATGGAATACAAGTTTTAAAAAACCTTTCATGGTCCTGTAGAACTTCTACTCAAAGAAAATGTTAGCTGTGTTAGTACTCTGAGGGAGATTCCTGGCTTAACTTAACTAACTACAGATGAAAAAGACTATTAAAATCATAAAATGAGCCTAGCAAGCACATAAAGCTTTTGGTTAAAAAAAAAAAATTATATGCCGTGGTACAAGAAGTCTTGTGGGAAAGGAGAGAAGGAATAGGATTCACAAGAAACTCCAGATTCTAATAACATGACTGCTGACCTGAGAGCTAAAACCAAAGTTATATGGATTACATTGGAAAAGCTGCAGAGAGAATACATGAAATCTGAGGCAAGTTCTACATTATATCAAGTATCAAGTTTACAGTAAAACATTTATTTACAGCCTATACAAGTAGCCTGCTAATGGTATAACCAAAGGCTGCATCAATTAGCTACTAAGTATAAAGCAATGTCTCTGATTGTATGTATTTGCACTGAAGCAAAAGTAGACATAATAAAAAGTTTTTATTTCTCCAAATTGCTGTAAAATAATAGTATTAAAAATAGTATTAATAGGCCAGGGAGATGGCTCAGTAGAATATGCGCTTTCCTGGCAAGTGCAAGGGTCTGAGTTCAATCTCCGGTTCTGCAAAAAAAAAAAAAAAGAAAGAAAGAAAAATAGTATCAGTTTGTACTAGTTGTTAAGATACAAAATTAAGGACTCCTTCCTGTCCCATAGCTGCCTGAATTTAGGTAGATTTTGATTGATATTCAAGGGAGAAAGAATACAAAGTACAAAAAGAAAAATCTGCAAGATTAGTAAAAGAGCTTATATGACAAATGATGACCCTTCTAGTCTTTACTAAAGTCTCTTGGAGGGACCAGAGTTCTCATGAAAACACATGTGGGATAAACAATGCACTCAGCACTCATGTGAACTGTGCCAAAACAGCTCAGGAGCAGACAGAAGTTTAGAGGCAGAGGGAGCACCAGGAAGTAAAGGACAGCACAAGAAGAACCACCAGAAAGTTTTGGGTTGATCCAAGGACAAATAACAGTTGAAACTCAATTATAAAATAAAGATTGGTAACATAAGGTAAGACTTTAATGTTCTCAAAGATCAGAGGTTCACTGGGAACAACCAACTCTTGGTCATTTATTTGAGTAAGGGTGGCATTGGCATGCCACAAGGCATCTTAATGGCACACTAAGAAAATAGTGGAGGACAGCAAAGAACTTGCTTCCAGGCAAGTTTCCATCTACTTCTCAGAACTAACAAATCTGTATGGAAGACAGCATCTGATCAGCAAGGACTCACTGGTAGCCCAGCAGGGTAGGAACGTGTCACAACAGGTAAGATTTTTAGTCACAAAGCTAACCAGCCAGTGCTTAAAGCCCATTGTGCCCTCTACCAGCTCAAACTCAGTGCTGGTTCTGTTGCAGGCAGCTGAGTTAGACAGAAATATTATAGGCAGTCAGACAGGGCTAGGCCCTCAGGAGACAAGATGGAAGACAAGGTGAGCATCTCTACTTTTGGAAGAGACAGACACTCCTACGTGGGCCACATCTCAAGACCAAGACAAGAGAAAGAGGAAACACAGCCACATACTTCCCTAGGGATGGACATTAGGGATTGATATACTAAATAGTAACAATCAACTTGAAAGAGACCAAATGAATCACTAGCCCAACCCCCAACAGGAAGAGACCCTGTTCTGTATTCATGCCCCACTTGCTATGTGACTCACTTTCCCATTTGATATTGGATTTAATCAGTTTTACCTGAGCAATGGTGCTTGTAAACCCATTGGTTGACCATAGTTTTGTCCCACCTCCTGCCCACTTAAGTGAGTTCCCATTCTCTCCACCTTTGCCTCACATGGTTTTACACTATAAAAATCCCTGAAAGAGACAGCTTCCTGGGGAACGACCCACTTAGGCCCCCCCTCCTTTCCTTCTCTCGGGACAGGAGCTTTCTTTCTCGCAATAAATATATTCTGCTCATAACCTCTGTTTGTTCCTAAAATTCATTCTTTGGTTTTAGAGAACACGAACTTGTGCAGGTCAGGTCCAGAGATCGTTTTTCTCTATGTCATTTGGAGGTTCCCTGTATTGTTTGGAGGTCACCCATCGGAGACCAGTTTTTCTCCCTGTATCAGTTCTCTCTACTTCTGCATCCATTTTGAACTCATGCTCTGTGAAAATGCTCTTGGCTATGGGTCGCTCATAGATCTTCTCCCCAAGTAAGAAAACATGAGATTTCTTTATAACATACAACCCAACTATGTACTGCCTGCAGCTCAGCACATCAAGAAAATACTTTCCTAGCCTGATTTTTGTATTTCTGTTCTGTCAGCACTGTGCTATACTTCTCCTTGATTTTTTGATCCTTCCTATAGTATATAGAAGCAAGACTGTCATAAATTCTTAATCTGTCCTTGACTTCTATGACTTTGACCTGCTTCTCTCTCACTCCTTCTACACCTAAATACTCAGCATAGGCACCAAACCAATTCCTAGGAGGTAAACACCTGAGTTGCAAAGTTCTCCCAAGGCCCTCAGGTCCTCCGAGCCCTGGATATTCTCTGTTTGTTAGATGCTTCTTAAAGCAATGACCTTTGATATTATGGATGACTATAATTTTCCTCTAGACCCAAAACTCTTGATTTTCTAAGATACTGACTCAGAATTCAAGTAAAAGTACCAGATATAGAAGCTAGCCATGACACAATGCTAGGGAGCCATTACATGATGTGACCACCCAGGTCATTAAGCACCCTCCTGACACTTTTATTCCTCCATATCCAGAGTCTTTCTCAAGAATAAATTTGCAGTCATGTCCTGGTTGTAGAAGGAAAAATCCTGTTTACAAAATGCAGGAAGCTAAAGTCTGGTCTCAAACTTTCAATATAAATGGCCTCATTTAAGAGAAGTTGCAGGTCTCTCAGATTCCAGCTTTTATCCACATAATGTTGTAGAGATCTGTTTTCAGGCTTGTAGGAACATTCTTAACCTATATAATTAATATGTTTAGGATCTTCCTTGTCAGACAAACACCCCTAATAAGAATATGTAGTCTTATTAATGTGTCAAAATATGTCAGGCATAATTCTTGGCAGTTTGTAATTTATCTTTGTGTTTTGAGACAGGGTCTTGCTATGTAGGGCAGGCCAGCCTCAAACTCATAATGGTGCTCCTACCTCACTCAGCCTCCTGTTGGGATTATAGGTATGAACCACTGTTCCAGTTTGCAATTTTCACTGAGATTTCATAGAGGATCTAAAGAGTTTAAAGAATCCTTGCTTGCAATTTAACTTGTTCTCCTTCTGCCTTGCTGAGCCTCAGATGAACACTAGGTAGTCTTATAACTTACCACTCACATTAGTTAGTATGAAATAATGAAGATGCATACAAAAATAAAGGAGAATAAACAAACAGAAGACTTGTCAAAAGCATGAAATAAGTTTTATTTTTTTTTTAGTTTTACTCTTAGAAAAGAACAAATCAAGTAGTTTAGTTGTTATGGGAGACAAAATATTACTTGAGTAAAGGAGTTTAAGACAATAGAAGCTAAAGAGACACAGTGCTAATTAGCAGCTTTTGTTCTCTGTATCATGGAAAACTGAAGGAATCCTTAAAGGTCTATAACTTGAAACAGGAAAACCAAGACTAAGAACTCCTGAACTCAGGGTCAAAAATCCCTTGCCAGCCACTATACCTTAAGTTTGTTAAAGAGGAAATTTTGTCTTGGGACTAGTTTCAGAAAAATGAAATGTAAGATCTCACAATGTTAACAACCTATGTATCTACTGAATAGTTAACTTAGTAAATTCTATCTAGACAAACTAGGAATGTGAAAGAATTAGAGCTGGGAAAACTCTAGCACCAGATTTGATTGTTTTGTTCTGCAATTCATGGAAAGATGGATGAGGCTGATGAGATATGGAAAAAGAGGAAGAGAGGGGTGCGGGGACAAAGGAAAAAGTGGGATGAACAAAAAGGCACCTTGTGGAGAATAAAGAGATAGCCCTAGCAAAAGCAGAGTGAATTATCTGCTGTAGGCTCTGAAGCAGGGCTGAGGAGATAGCACCTAGATTCCTAAGAGCCTGCCTGTATACTCTAAAGCATTTCATTCCAGTCACATCTTTGGTGCCGAGGGACTTTTCCCCATCCTCCTTGGTCTGGAGGCATAGGCACTCCTGGCCCATGCCTTGTCACTTACTAATCTTGTCAGAAAATAAAGCTCTATCATAAAGACTACATACAAAAATTATAGATTTCTAAAAAAAAAAAAAGTTTATCGATTTCTGCATCCTGACTTTTTCATGAGACTTTTTATCACAACTTTCAGATGTTTTGAAATGACCAGATTTATGATCTTTTTATAAAACTCAAGTGCTCTGTTCCCTTTTAGTGATTCCTACATACCCTTTTTCCTTTCCTTCAGAAGTGTGAGGAATGCTATCTGGAATGCCTTTCCATTCTGAGAATTTTTTTTTTCTGAGTTCAGATTATTGCATATAAACTTCAGAGTGGTGGGTTTGCTTGCTTTCAGTTACTGCCAAGCCTGATACACACTGCACATGGCAACAGATGTCTCCAACACAGCTTCCTGCTTACTCCCTCCAAAGCTCACCACACTGAGAGCCATGGGGATTCAGTTACATTTCCTGTTCTTGAAGGTTTTGATTGTACCATCAGCCATCTTGAGGAACTACATGTCAATGTAGGGCAAAAGCAAGCACCAAATCACCCCACATCTAAAGATTCTATCAACCTAAGAAGTGTAAGTGTCTTGTTTTTTGTAGTAACATAAAGAGATCAAAGACAAATTTTCCTGATAAAATATGACTTCCAGTACATATTTCAAAACCAGATGGGCCAAAAACCATTTAGATGCACTATCCCAGGTGAATTTCACACATTACCAATAGCAAGGAGGTATAAAGAACTAGAAATTCTGTTCTTATCAAATAGTCAACCTAGTCCTCTCATCTGAACCTTGGCCAAAACCATCCTTTTCTTCCTGATCCTGAAACTACCTCAGGCAATCTCCACATTCAAATCCATTGACACTGTGGTCTATAATCTCTGACTACTTAATCTAATATCCAATAACCTTCTCCTCTACTCCCCCTGAACAACTCATCAACCGGTCAAACATTCAGCCCTCAAGTGCAATACTTACACTATCCTCTATAGAAATATAGATATGAGACAAAAGCCTAATGTCCCAAGGGAGCAAGGAGCAATAAACAGAGCCCAGGGTGAGCTGCTGTCTCTCAAGCGTAAATTCCAGCCAGCTGGGATTCAAGACTGCAGATAACAGCTTCTCCTGCTGGGGCCCTGTTCTTTGATCCCTTGCTTGGAATGTTATCAGCAAGCCTCTGCATAAGTCTAGTGTTAAGCAAATGATGGCAGTTGATAAAGATAGTAGTTTGTGTTCACTAAAGTAATTATGCACATTCCTTAGCCAGCCCTTAGCCCTCAATAAATGTGAGATGCTTCTTTGGCTCTGAGCTCACTGCTCACTTGAGAGACTAATCTCAGTGAGACCTCTGAAGCTATATTCATTGGGTCTTCTTTTCATTGTTTCTTTCAGCACCAACTCACAACATACAACAATCCTCAGCTTTTGGTTCCTTATCAAAATCATATTCATTATGACTAATCATTGAAAGTTTCATTTCACATCATTCTTATGCAAATCCTTCTGAAATTCTATCAATTTGACAACACCCTTTCCACAACATTACCAAATAGCCCCTGCTTACCTTGCTCACCCTCCTCCTCCTCTTCCATAATCCCAGCCCTAGCCTTAAGCAATGTGTACTGGAGCTGTGTCTTTGCTGTGAACCATCTAAGCACTGGAGGGAGACACACAGGTGGACAGTACCTGTGTGTCTCCCTCCAGT
>NDGN011345869.1:3330-13875 GCA_002564285.1 Tympanoctomys barrerae | reverse complement strand
TCCTTCATTTTGAGTGTCAGGTATTTGTCCCAGCAACGAGAGAAGAGTAACTAAGACAATTTTGTAAGTTTATTATGTTAAACAATAAGTACCTAACAGGAAACATATCATAAAAATAAAGTATTATATTTTAATACTTATTGAATGTTTTAAAAGGTATAAAAATTTTTAATATTGACTGGTTTTTAGTGTACAAAGTCTAAAAAAGAACATCAGAAATAAATTCCCTTATTAACTACAATAAAATACCAATAGTACACTACAAAAAAGTAATCCTTATTTCAATTATTACACTCTGGCAGTCTGCACACAATGACAACAGCCCATTCTATACTCAGGCATCACTTACATTGACTGCACATGTCCTTTGCCTTCCTGAGCTTTTTGTAGGACATACTTGATACAGGAACATTAAAAAATCAATAAAATAAATTGTTAAATTCTTGAGATGTATTGTGCATTTAGATTAAACAGCATTTTCACATCAGCCGTGTATTTCCTTACAAAACCTAAAAGATAACATCAGAAGTAAATTCCTATGTGGACTACAATGTAAACACAAACAAAAGCCTACCACAAAAATAAACTTTGCTTCCACTGTCAGCCCCTCAGCAGTCTTCACATGACAACTGCATGTTCCACACACAAGTATCATTTTACACTATGTTTTGTTTTCCTAATTTCTTATAGGGCACAGTTGACCTTTCTGGTTTTCCTGTGGGTCATGGTAGGTCTTCGTGATGTTGTGTCTCTCTGTTTACCTATCATTTCTCCATCATGCTCCTCAATTTTTTTTTTTTTGGCATAGCTCTCTGGGTGTGAACATCTTGTTTTTCCTCTGCTGTAAATGCTCTCTTATAAGCACCAGTCGTAATACTCCAAGAAAATTCTCTGTGATATTTTGCACTTGTTATCTACTATCAAACTATTTGCTGCACATATGTTAGAGCCTTGTGTTTCAAGTGACATCATACTTTCTGCATAACTTATCAACATCTGCTCAATGTTTGGCTTTGTGTTGAAAGTTTCTCTCTTAGGTTTACATTTTGTTGAAGTTTCCCTATCAATATTTCTACCATGGTGAAATGTTGACATCAGCAGTACCAGTTTGCTTTGAAGATTGCACTATATAATTCTCTGTCTTGAAATTGCAACATTCCATTTGGAATTTCTGCTTTTCTCCTGTGTACAGTTCCTGTGCTGGTCAACTTCTTCTCTGTTAGCAAATGTTTTTCTTTTTTTTTTTTTTTTTTTTTTTTCATTTTTTGGGACAGGGTCTCATATGCAGTTCAGGCTGGCCTTGAGCTCACTTTGTTACCTAGGCTGGTCCCAAACCCACAGCAACCTTCCTGCTTCAACCTCCCAAGTGCTGAGATTACAGGCATACACCACTATGCCCAGCTCTCTACTAGCAAATACAACATAAATTGGAAACTGGTAAACCAGTTGTTGAATGTCATATTCTCATTAGTTTGGGAGATGGGAGCAACAAATCTGTTTACAGTATCATTCAGTTTATTACTGTAAGAATAAGCACCTGATAGCTGAGTGTCAAGGTAAATAAATTGAAAGCATAATGTCTTCAAATCTACAAGGACATACATTGTTATGCCATCATGTTCCGTAAGTCTTTTACATTCATTCCTGTTATCACTATGAAAAAATCTATGCTAAGTAGAGCAGATCCATGAATGCTTTCAGTTCAGCTAGTGAGGCATCAAAATCAATACATTTTTAAATATGGCTGCTGGTATATACAGAACATTTTACTTGCATTTCAGCCTTTGTGTATTTCACAGCATTTTGTCACATTTTATCTGTTACAATTTCCAGCATTGTATGACAATGCTGGCATTTGGTCCAATACATTTCACCCCTGCCAAAACCCTCACTATATTTTCAGGCCTAGTTCTAACATTGGATTGTTCCACTTGGCTGTGTGGCCATTTTGTGACATTTCAACTAGTCAAATATGTACTCACATTGCTGGGGTCTTTTGGTCAACTGAATCAAGGAGGTTTACATTCCTTGTGTCTGTATCAGTTGATTCTTGCCCCATTTAACTGTCACAGGAACTTTGGGTCCCACAGCCAATGTCAAAGGCATCAGCAGCATCATCATCATCCACCCACACCATTCTTCTGTTATGAAAGCATGTATTTTACCATAGTGGATCATCCGTGCATGAGTAATCTGATGATTCACTTTTGACCTCCTCAAAACTTGCAAATCTGGTTTTTCATGTGCCATAATACTGAATTAGGCTACTTCTATCAGAAAAATCAAAAGAAAGGTTTTTGAAAAACAAATCATGGAATATTATGGGTCTATTGGACCCTCTGTGATGCTCAGGTAAATATATGCAAAAAAACCCCACATAAAGTGGGTCCAAATTCCATTTTGACACTTTTGCAAACATGCATACTCCTTGCCACTCATCATACCAAGTCAGTAAACACATAGATTATTTCCTGTATCCCTCAGGGAAAAATGCTAAAATGCTCAGCTGGCTGCTTGTTATGGTTTGTGTCTAGTTCCCCCCCCAAGCCTCAATACAGTCATGGGGTGGCTTCTGGAGTCTGTGATTGATTTTTGTGGTTGTGGGTGTTACACCTGCCCTGGGGCAGGTAATTTGAATTGCAAGGTAAGGAGGGGAGAGAGGCTAGCTAGCTGCCTGAGCTGCTGCCACTCCCTTTGCTGTTGCTCTTTGCCACCACCATGAACAGCTACTCTATGCCACCATGTGCCACTCTGCCTTGGAGCCAGCTGAGTATGGACTGAAACCTTCATCAACTATCAGCTAAATAAATCTTTCTTCCTTAATTTTGGGTGTTGGGTATTTGTCCCAGCAACAAGAAAAGAATAACTGGGATACTGCCATAATGCTGAAATACAAATTACAGTAGAAAAGTAAGGGATGGGTCTATTGGACCCAGGTTTATTGCTGAGCTTAATTGTTTTGCATGTATTCGGTTTTTTTTATGTGTATCAGTTTTTATGTGTATTAGTTTGATAGAGTTGCCAATAACAAGGGAACAAGAACTATAAACAACAACAATTTATTGCCTTAGAGTTCTGAATTTTAGA
This sequence comes from Tympanoctomys barrerae, assembly GCA_002564285.1. NCBI lineage: Eukaryota > Metazoa > Chordata > Mammalia > Rodentia > Octodontidae > Tympanoctomys > Tympanoctomys barrerae. The sequence goes on along the minus strand of NDGN011345869.1, from coordinate 10,788 downwards.
AGTCTGAAATTAAAGTATCCATAGGGTTGTTTCCTTCAGAAGACTGTGAGAAAAAAATGTCAGGTGCCTCTTTTCAAGCTCCTAATGGCTTTCTACAGTTTCTGATACTCTTTGCCCCTGCAGAAGCACCACTCTAGCTGCCTTCATCTCACCGTGGCATTCTCCACATGTGTCTGGTACGCACTACCCTGTATAAGTGCATCTGTTACAAAGGGTCAGTTTAAGTGCACATTTTTTTCTTTTATTTTCTTTTGGTGGTGGTGGTGAGGAGTGGTGGCTGAGAATTAGACCCAGGACCCTGAGCACACTAAGTAAGTGCCCTATCACTGAGCTACATCTCCAGCCCTAGACTCCATCTTAGCTAATTAAAACACAAGCATTCTATTTCCAAATAAATCCACATGTCAACGCACTAGGACTTAGGAGTTCAGCATAAGAATTTTAGAGGGGCAGAATTCAACTTTAAAACATTCACCTTTTTTTTTTTTTTTTTTGGAGAAAGGGTCTCACTATGTATCCTGGGCTGGACTTGAACTTATATCAATCCTCCTGCCTCAGCCTCCCAAGAACAGCCCTGAGCCACCACACCCAGCTTTGCTGTATTTTCTAAAGCAAATATCAAGACACATTTTTTGGCACGTGGTTTGAAGTAGGGCAAAATGTTTGAATTAGGACAGACTGGGGAAAGTAGGAAATCACCATTAAGAGTGAGCTTTGGGCTGGGATGTGCTCGGCAGTGCAGCACCTACCCGGTGCACTTGAGGCCCTGAATTTGATTCCTGGTACAAAGAAAAGTAAATTCTGACATGCATATGCTACTTGAAAGTTTTTTAAAAATCCCTTGAAGAAGTTATGCTGCATACCTAGAATAGAACTTGTGACTGCTTTAAATAATCAGGTTTCAGGAAACCAGGGAAGGACTTCCCATAAAATTAAATTGACATGCAACATATAAGTATAGATGCCAACACAAATAAAGTACATTAACACATATGCCTATATCTTACCTTTGAAAAGATATAAAACTAAAGCAGAATTGTATGGATTTGGCTAGCTTCTTTTAGAATCTGTACAAAGATTTAAATATTTTTGTTTTGAGAATTAAAAAAATAAAAAGAATGTAGCCAGGCATGGTGGTGCATTCCTATAATCCTACAACACCCAGGAGGCTAAGGTAAGAGGATCACCATGAGTTGGAGGCCAGCCTGGGCTATTTAGTGAATTCAAGGCCAGCCTGAACTATGTAGCAAAATCCTGTCTCAAAACAGAAAACAAACAACAACAACAAAAAGCAGAATGTCTCTTAAAACATATGTAAGATTTTTCAAGTGTGGTTTTGGGTTGTTTTGTTTTGTTTTGTTTTGCAGTATTGGGGATTGAACTCAGGACCCTGTGCTTGTCAGGCAAACGCTTATTCTACTGAGCTATCTCTCCAGCCCTCAAGTGTGATTTTTGGTTACAGACTGGGACCACTTCCCCACTACTCCTGAACACCACAACCTTACAAATATATATCCAAGAGGCATAATGAAAAGTGACAGGAATATATTACCCATTCAAAACTGTTACTATTTTACAGGTACAATTACTTATACTGGGTAACTTCTTTCTGCAACCTAGTAGAACTTCTATCTCTATACTAATTTATATATCCTCTGTCCTCAAGGCTGGAATGAGAGTAGGTTCTAAGACAGTAGAGATGTAGCAAGACTGTGAGCCACAATGAACTCTCCTTCCTGGGCAATCCACAGAAGACAATGTATCCTCCACAAGAAGAAACTGTTCATCAAGAGATAATCATACTTTCAGAAAATTCCTCTGGGTTATAAGGCACATAATAAATACAAAGCAAATCATTTTAAACTACTTTCAAGCTGGGTAAGGCATAAATAAAAATGGAATAAACACAAAAATCTTATGACTGAGGTTTATATAGGACAAGGAAAACGATGGGGAACTGGAAAAGAGACATCAAGAAATTAGATGAACCCAAACCATAGTCAGGAAACAACTGATTGACAGAGTCAGGCACAAACCCCAGGTCAACCTGGGGCCTTTGCGTGTCCAGAGCTGGGAGGGGTGTGTGGCGCTCAGAACTTTTAAGTGTGTACATCTTCTACAGCAGGCACAGGAGGAAAGCCTGGCCTGGAGACTGCAGTCAAAGTGGAAGGGGAGGAGAATGCAGAAAGAGATTACAGGGAGTCAAGGCCTAACAACAACTGTGTATTGGGAAAACAATTTTGTTCAAGAGGGCTATTTATAGGGATGTTTTTCCTCAACACTCCCTTCCCCCACCTCCTCCCTTTTGTGTTTAAAGGCGCCTGGCAGATTGGTAAAGGGTTACAGGCAGTGTACAGGAAACTATGGAACACAATGAACGGGGCGGTGCCCTCCTCAGAACTCTCCTTCTGCAGTGTTCAGACACCCTGGAAGGAGACAGATGGAGACAGAACGTCAGTTCCGCTCCCCTATGATTGTCTTTCCTCAAGCTAGAAAAAAGGAGATGTGCCCAAAGTGGGCTTGGTACACAATGAGAGGGGATGCAGAGGCAGAATGAGGTAACAAAACTAAAGCAAGTTTATTGAAGTAAGTAGGTTTGCGATCTCTGTCTTGAGGACTTCCATATTCTTTAATGAACTAAGGTTTGTCTACCAAAACATTGTCCAGTTTGGGAACACCAACAATAGCACATAGGCAAGAGAAACCCTCTCAAACCCAGCTGCTGAGAAGAACCCAGAACCTATGGCTAGGTCCTTAGGGCAGATCCTACCAGGCCCTGGAGGCTGCAGCCCCGCACAAACAGCCAGAACAGAGGCCCCAGGACAAAAGGATCCAAATTCAGGCTTAGAGCCTGAGGCTAGAGGCTGAGTAGATTCAGATGTGGGTATAATAGTAATTCAACCCAGGGTACTTGGCTCTCTCTCTGGCCTTGTGAAGTCCCTTTTCCACATGTGGCTCTAGGAAGGAAGTGTCCCGCTGCTGTTTGGCAGATCCAGGGCCCATGGGGTGGGACAAGGGGGTCCTTTGCTATCTGGTTTGATCATTGCTTCTGAAATCCTGAGGAGTCCTTTAATGCCAAAACTATGCATATGGCTCAAATATCATTATGATCTTTAAAAATACTCACTAAAACATAGGAGATCTCTTTTTCTAGCAATACGGTATTTAGCCACAAAAAATTAGCATACAACTAAAATATTGGTGGAGAATTTTTTTCTCAATAATTTGAAATATTATATGTGATGTCTCATCTCTAATCCTACCCTTCCAGTTTCCACTAAATACTATATTCTATACTATCAAAGCACATCTCCTCCTGTTCTTTATTCTCATATTGTTGATATGTGAAAAAGTATGTTTTATCTTTCTAAAAAAAAAAAAAGGTTTTTATACTTAATAGCCTCTAGAACCAAATTGTATTCTGAGATGTGGATGGGAGGATGTATACCAGCCTCTCTCTCGTTGGTCAATGCAGTTCTACAAATTCAGTAACTGAAAAGGAATTAAAATGTATAGTGAGAAATAAGATCATAGAATGGCTAAGTTTGTTCTTCAACGTTTAGTCTGAGAGTGACCATTTAAAGTCCCCTTCTTCTTAGGTGGGCGAGATAGCTCAGTGGACTAAATGCCTGCTTTGGCAGGTGCAGGTACCAGAGACTGGATCCCCCACACCACATGCCATGCCAGAACTGGGCCATGAAGTCAGGGCATGGTGGTACAGGCCTGTACCCCCAGCACTGAGGAGGCTGAAAACAGGAGGATCACTAAGAGCCTGGGCTGCATAGTGAGACCCTATAACAACCAAACACATAAAACAAGCAAAAACAAACAAAGTCCCCTTCTGATAAGGGCTTTCTATGTAGTCTATTTTGGCTTTAAACATGCTATGTAGCCCAGGTTGGCCTGGAACTCTTGGTCTTCCTACCTCAGCTTCCTGAGTGTGGGCATTACAAACCTAGGTCAACCAACCCTACCTCCCCATTCTTATCACTGCACCTGCTTGCCCTTAAAGCCCTTTAAGAAGCAACACTGGCTTTCTTTATGGCAGAGATAGTATAGTAATGGGGTCTCAGAGTAGGAGACTGATTCGGGTTTGAGTTCCTTCCTTCCCATCATGTTGACCTCCTTTCACTCAGTTTTATTTATTTATTTATTTATTTATTTATTTATTTATTTGCAGTACCAGGGATTGAACTCAGGACCCTGCACTTGCCAGGAAAGCACTTATTCTACTGAGCTATCTCCCCAGCCCCACTCAGTTGTGTTTGATGAGGGAGTGGTAATGTGGTCCTTCTACCTGCTTCAGCTCCTAAGGAATATTATTCAATTTCATTTACACACTTAGACGTAAACTTTTTCAACATCACCTAAATTGAAGGAGCCAGACACAGAGAACTGCAGTACTGGAGCTTGGAATGCACAGCTTTTTAGAAGCCCCTTTGCTCTGGTCATCCTCATTCTTTCAGCAGGGGTTACCACACAGACACTTTCAAACTGGGGGAAGATGGTGTGCAACAGGAGTTGGGGCGGGGGAATACTCAGCCAGAGAGTGAGCTACCACTCTATCGCCCTGGGACATGGGATTAGAACATGCTCATCACAAACCCTGGGTGGAGAATCCCATAAGAACATTTAATCAGTTTCTCCTCTTAAGAGAGAGAAGGGGAAATGCTGAAATTGCCAATAGCTGAGTCTGATTTTATGGGTAAAGTGGGTAAAAGATCACAGGTGACATTAAAACCTCCCAGTGCTACCCTCTGTCTTCTACACCTGTGGATAGCAAAGGCGACTCTAGCATCCTTGGTGAAGAAGGAGGCCAATGGCACACTTTGACAGGTATCATTCCTCAACAGGTACAGATCAGCAGGACTGTATGCAACCACAAAACCCTTCCACGGTGTCTCCCTGCAAGGAAGGTGCTTTTGGCCTCATTTACATTATCATCAAATACCTCATTTACTCCTTAAGTTGACATTCCTCCATTATTTCCATAAAACCTTGCATCTAAGAAATTACCAGCTCACAGAACGCTAGAAATTGTTTCCATGGCACTAGGAGATGAAGTCACTGAAAGTTGACTGGGCTTAACTTTGAACTTACATTGTATCCCAGGTTGGCCTCACACTCACAGCAATCCTCCTGCCTCAGCCTCCTGAGTGCTGGGATTACAGGCGTGTGTACCATGCCTGGCTCACTGAAGGATTTCAAGTGACTGAGCATGTGTCAGCAGCCATACTTCAGGAAGACAACCCAGTCCTCTTGTGTGCAGGACAGCTGAGGTGGGAGGAGACTGTCCTCAGCCAGTCCCACTAGGAATTCTAATAATTGAGGAGTAGATGATCTTTTCCAGTGGGCCTGGGAAAGAAGAACCCCAGCTGAGAGGCATTTTGAAGCACCCATCATCTGGTCAGGACTAGCATGGAGGAGCGATGAGTCAGTGGTTATCTGAAGACGTCTGGCCAAGATGGTTTGGGTAATGCTGGTGTCACTGAGACAGACAGAAAAATGGAAGGAAGGAGAGACTATATAGAGAGCTTAGGGTTTAGGGTGCAAATCAAGTGGGTTTAGGAGCCAGCAAGGTGCAAAAGGGGAAAGATAGGAAACTGGGGCTGCAAAGGCAGACGGTTCACCTCAAAGAGGGTACCCCGCCATGGGGCCATCCTGACTCAGCAGTAGTGGCCCTTGCCAAGTGGGAAAGCACTTTCTGTATAACCCGATCTTCCATTCTTGCAAGAGAAGGCAGAAATCCAGACCTCTTATGCAAAAGTCTCTTGAGCGTGATGTTGGCTACTAATTGAAAAGAATAGTAAACCATAGCTTGTGGCAAACCATCTAAACGCATCTGGGTGCCAGATCCAGTAGGGTGGCCATCAGGTTGTGACCCGAATACAAAAAGGCCAGGGGTCAAAGTTCATAAACTGTCGTGGCAATATGTAGACGACTATGAAGGGATTCAGCAACTAACTAAAGCACTGCACATACAGTTTTTGCCAGCAACCTGAGCTGTGTATACATCCCCAGGCTGCAAGCCTATATATGGATTTGAATTTACATGAGAAATTTAATCTAATCCTCAAACGGTTAAATCATAAGAGTTTCGAGTGCTTATTGCATGCTGAGTACTCAGAAGTCAAAGAATTTCAAATCTAACTGAAGAAGGAAAACAAGTCCTCCAGAATAACTTGAGACAAGTTATGAAACAATCCGGAGACGACCTTCTCCACATTACGCTGAACTACGGGAGGCTTAATCCCGCCACACACACACCAACATTTACATCTGCAGCGATGCTTGGTGCCTGCGCTGGGGTCATGCCCTTGGACCCATAACTGGAAATCTGACTTCCCGCCCGCCTCGGTTGGCTGAGGGTGAGAAGGGAGGGTCTTAGGGGTGCCGGGTCGGGGGAGCGGAGTGGGCGTGGCCAGCGTGAACCCACTGCCCCGCAGGTTCCTCCGCGGGGGTCCCTGTCTTTGTTTCTGCCCTGACACCAGGCGTTCGTGGAAGGAAAAGGCAGGCACTGAAATAGTGTCAGAGACCGAGTGACCGGGGGCTGAGCCTCGGGCCGCACTCGGGAGCCCCACGCTCCTCCCCGAGGACGCCGGCACCTCCTCCCGGGCGGCTCCGAGCGCGGGGCGGCCGGCCGGGAGCGCGGCGACTTCCTCTGGGCCGCCCGGGAGAGCGCGGGCGTCGCGGCCGGCCCTCGGGAGGGCGCCTTCTCTCCCAGCCGCGCTCGGCTACCCACCCACCTACTTCCTCCGGCCCCGCGCGCACACAGGCGCGGAGCTGCCAAAAATTTCCACCCTCCGCCCCCCTCCCTAGCTAACTTCCTTCCAGCGTTTCCTGAGCTGGATGATCCTAGGATTTGTAAGGCAGGAAAAAAAGGAAGGCGCGAGGGCGGGCACGGGAGACAGGATGCTTGTTTTTCGCTCTTGCAGAGCCGTCTGAAGGCCAGACCGCGGGCCCTGGGCGGAGGACCCCTCGCGGCCCCGGGGCTGTGTCCGCGCCCCCGGGCACGAGGAGAGCTCGGCCTCCCTGCGGAGCGAGAACCGGCGCGCGAGTCCCCGCAGGAGCTGGGAGAGTCCCAGGACGCCGGGAAGGAAGTGACACTCCCGAGCGAGTGGGCGCCCTCGCCCATGCGGAGCCCGGCGCCGCGCCGCTGCCGGTGACCGACCCGAGCCCGCCGTCAGCGGAGCCGCGCAGAGGAGGGGCACCGAGGCAGCCTCTGCGGGACTACCTCATGAAGAACAAGGGTGCCAAGCAGAAGGTGAAACGCAAGGGAGCCGCCAGCGCGTTTGGCTGTGACCTGACCGAGTATCTGGAGAGCTCAGGACAGGATGGTAAAGTGCCTCCTCCCGCCCCCCTTTTGTTGGAGAGAGCGGTGGATTCTCTTGGGGTGTGTTGGATTCAGTTCACCAGTTAATGTATTCCAGGCTTGTGCGCTCGTTGTACTGTTTTTTT
>NDGN011345866.1:0-11484 GCA_002564285.1 Tympanoctomys barrerae | reverse complement strand
AAAAAAAAAAAAAATACAAAGGAGTCAAAAATTTGGAAAATCTCCAAATATTTAGGAACACTATATCCCTTGGATTAAATATTTAATAAAACAGGAAATCAATTCCTGTTTTGAATTGAAAAGGAAATTCCAATTTTGAACTGAAAAGGAAAACAAAGGTTGAGTACACAACTAAAGCAGTAACCAGCAAGATTAGCATTACTAAATAGCTGTGTTAAAAATGAGAAAAGTTCTCCAATTACCTCAGAGTCCCAGGGCTGTGCTAGTTAAATGTTCTACCACTGAACTACACCCACAGTCCCTTGGTATTCACTTTATAAACTAGGAAAAAAAGATAGTCAATAAGGCCCAAAATAAATGTGCAAGTAAAAGAAATGAGATCTGTAAGAAAAGGAAAATGTTTAAAATCAGTGGAACAAGAACTTGGTTTCATGAAAAAAATTAAGTCATACTGGTAAAACTTTAGCCAGGCTGGTTAGCAGTGATGAGATACAAATTACAACACACTTTAAAAAATTATTTATTTGGCACAGGGTCTTGCTATGCAGCTCAGATTCATAGTGATCCTCCTGTCTTGGCCTCCCCAGTGCCAGGCCGTGGCCAGCACTGCATGCCCGGAACCCTGGGCGAGCAGGACATGTTGTATTGGGGCTTGAACCCGGGTTCTTGTGCTTGCCAGGCAGGTGCTTAGATCACTGAGCTATCTCCCTGGCTCTGTATTTTTTGGATTACTGAAGAATAAACATGGCCCAAGTCATTTCAAAAGGCCAGTAGATCAAACTAGTCAGAAAGTACAGACCAATCCTTTATAAACATGAATACAAAATTTTTTTTTCAAGGGCTGGAGATTTATCCCAGTGGTACAGTGCTTGCCTGGCAAGCGTGAGATCCTGAATTTAATTCCCAGTACCAAAACAGATTTTTTTTTGTCAGTGTTATAAAACCAAATCCAACAATGCATGAGTACATATGTTTGAGACAGGGTCTCAATTCTGTAATTCAGGCTCGCCTTGAACTCATAGTGAACCTGCATCAGCCTCCTGAGGGCTGGGATTATAGGTTGACACCAAGAAGCCTGGCTCTCTTAACAGTGTATTTTATCTAGTGAGGAATGGAAGGTTGATTTGAAATCAATGGGCCCCAATTTAAAATTTAGTGCATACCAATTATACAAAGTAAAAGGTTTCATTGTGGCATCTTCATGTATGCATATAACATATTTTGCTCATATCTATCCATTTCTCCCCTTCAATAATTTCCATCCTGTTTTTTTTTCCTAGATTATACTATGCAAAAGAAAATTTGTGATACTTATCTTTCTGAATTGGGCTTATTTTGGTTAACATGTTGATCTTCAGTTCCATCTTTTCCTGCAAATGCCACTTCATTCTTCATGGCTAATGTACTGTGTACATACATGTTTACTTGACCCATTCTTCCACGGATACAAGCTGATTCTTTAACTTGGTTCTTGTGAACTGTACCTCAGGAAAGTTGGCTATGCAAGTGTCTCTACAGTATGCTGACCTAATTTCTTCAACCATATACTGAGCAGCTGTATAGCTGGATCAACAGTAATCTTAGTAGTTTTGTCTTTTTAGGATCTACTAGACTGCTTTCCACAGCATTGCCACCAGTGGTACAAGGAATCCTTTTTTCCTCCATCCTTATCAGCTTTTATTGTTTTTGTATTTTGGTAGCTGTTCTGACTGGGGTAAGATGGACTCCCAATGTAGTTTTTTACTTGCATTTCCCTGATGGCTAAAAATGTGTAGATGTTTTCATGTAATTATTTTTTTCATTCATGTTATTATTGACATTTGGTATTTGCCCTTCTTGACTGAATTATTAGTTTCTGTTCTATTCTTTCATAGTCTGGATGTAAATCCTGTCGAGTAACTGGCAAAGATATAATCCCATCATTCTGTGGGCTTCTCTTCACCCTACTATTTCCTTTGCTGTAAATTGTCTAAATTGCTACAGTCTATTTGTTGATTAGGGGCTGGGATCATCGGGATTGGAACCAGGGCTTTTTTACTCCTTTTTATTTTTTGAGACTAGGTCTCACTGAGTTGCTAGGTGGCCCAGGATGAACTCAAACTTGGAATCCTCCTGTATCAGGTCCCAGAGGGCTGGTAGTACAGACCGTATCACCATGCCTGGCTCATTTGTTGAGTCTTGCTATTATTTTGGAGCTACTGGTTTTTTACATTATGATGGTATAAAACCAATATATACTCAGTAGAAACTGTATTTTAGATTCTGAATTTTGGTCTGTTTCTGCACTAATGGTATATGGTACAGTACTCTTGTGATTCTAGGAGCCACAGCTTCAAGTCGGATATATGACCACAAGGTAAGCAACCAATATTGTACAGTGTACTGTGTTGTTAAGCTATGATATTGAATGACATATTAAATGCATTTTTGACAATTTTTACACTTATCATGGGTTTATCAAAGCAAATGTGAAAAAACATCTCATAAAGGCAGAAAAATAATCTGTAAAAATTTAGTTATCTGTTCTACATAAAAATTCTCAACAGCCTAGCAAAAGAAGGAAACTTCCCTAACCCAATAGCCCCTATGAAAGACTAAACAGTAAATCACAGAATGCTTTCTGTTCTGTGATCAGGACTAGCACATACATTTACTCATTACTTCTATTCAGCATTGTAGTAGGGATTCTAGCCAACATCATAAAGTCAGGGAAAAAAAAATTTTAAAAAAAAGGAAAACAGCTGGGAAAGGAAGTTTATTTATTTTATAAACTATTTGTAGGCACAATTACCTGTACTTTTTTAAAAATCACATTGAGTCTACCAAATTGGAAAAGAAAAAACTGCTTAAGTATTGTGAGCTTAGGAAAGCTGTAGAATACAAGTTCAATGCACAGGAGTAAATTACACTAGAAATTTTGTTTACAACTATCATAGCACACAAGATTTACTTACCTTTGTACCAAACACAGCTGAGCTAATTTTAGAAGACCTAAACAGCTTAAGTGTCTCACTCCTGGATCAGTGATTCACAGTAAGTCAGTGTTCTGCCACACTCCTGTATAGACACTGCACATTCCCGAAACACCAATGAAGCTGTACTGCATGTGTTCTCATACAGACTTATAACCTGATTCTGAATTTTACACATTTCATTCAGGGTCTCACTGCACAGATCGTACTTGTAGTGATCCTCCTGTTTTCAGCCTCCCATGTGCTAGGATTATAGCCATGTGCCACCACACCCAGTCTTAATCTCTGTCTCAGCATGCCCAGGTGTGGAGCTGGCATAGCACACCAGAGATCAAACTCCGGTCCCTGCTCCTGCCTAAGCAGGCACTTTAGTCCACTGAGCTATCTGGCCGGCCGTATGAAATTTGTATGGAAATACAAAGGCCTTGGTCAAACCACTTTGAAAGGAAGCTGTAGGGATGACATTGTGTGACTCCAAGAAACTTTACAAAGTTACAATAAACACAGTAAGGTACTATTGACAATGCAATGCGCAGGGAGTCAACCAGAATAGAGTCTAGAAATAGACTGAGATATTTATGGCCAATTCATTTTTTAGTGTCAGGGTAACATAAGGGGGATAGGATATACTTTGCAATAAACTGCTAGAACTGGATGGCCATATGCAAGGTAATAAAATCATCATCTTGCTTTTCACCTCATACAAAGTTATGCAAAAAGCTAGTTGTAAATGGATCATAAACCTAAATGAAAGCTAAAACTATAAAACTCTTAAATTATGAACTTTAAAACAAAGGAATAAACTGGACTCTGTGAAAGAAAGTTTTGCTGTTTTAGAAAGTTACCTTTGAGGGACTGGAGATATAACTCAGTAATATAAGTGCCTTCCTGGCAAGTACAAGGTCTCAAGTTTGATCCCTGGTAGTGCAAAGAAAGAAGAGGAAAAAAAAAAACCTACCGTTGAAAAATGAAAAAGGGATACTAAGAACTTTTAGCTAGCACATATGAAGTCCTTCATTCAATCGCCATCACCACAAAATACTAAGTGCTCCGGAGGGTGTAGCTAAGTGGCAGGGCACAGGCTGTGCATGCATGAGACCCCAGGATCAATGTCCAGCATCAAAACCAAACTGAAACAGCTTTTATCTCAGACTGGATGAATATGTTTGCAAATAATATACCTGATAAAGAACTTTCTTGGTTTTTTTTTTTTTTTTTTTTTTGGTGAAACTGGGGATTGAACTCAGACCCTTGCACTTGCCAGAGAAGCGCTTATTCTACTGAGCCATCTCCCCAGCCCCATGATAAAGAACTTTTATCTAAAAAATATAAGGAAAAAATAAAGAATATAAGGAACGCTTATTACTCAAGAAAATAAATAATTATTAAAAATGTGGGCCAGAGTCCAGGCATTGTGTATGCCTGTGATCCCAGCACTAGGGAGGCAGAAATCAGGAGCACCACTATGAATCCGAGCTACGTAGTGAGACCCGGCCCAAAAAAAAAAAAAAAAATTAAAAAATGTGAGTCAAAGATTTATCACTATACCAAGAAAGTTAAAGCAGCAAATAAAATGATGTTCAGTATGATTAGTCTTTAAGGAAGTACAAATTAAAACCATAATGAAGTAATATAACATGCTTGTTAAATGCCTAAATTGAAAACATGCACCAGCCACTCTCTATGTTGGCAGTGATGTGAAACAACTGGGACGCATACACCCTACCAGCTGCCACATAAAATAGCAAAATCACTGGAAAAGTCTGGTAGTGACATCTGTGTATGACCCCACCACAGAGAAATGAACAAACTTGTAAGAATATTTCCAGCTCCTTTATTTGTAATGGCCAAAACCCAGAAATAATCTAAATCTCCATCCCCAGTTGAATATATACACAAGTTTTGTGTGTTTTTTCATACAACGGAATCCTGCTCAGCAAGAAAAAAAAAGGGTAAATTGCCAGTATTCCCACAGGTAAATCGCCAAATAAGTAGCCAAAGAAGATATACCAAAAAGTACATATAGAAAGATTCCTATTTTTTCCTGGTACTAGGAATCGAGCTCAGGGCCTTGCACTTGCCAGTCTGAGCTATATCCCTGGCTCTATTTTTACATAATTATAGAAAATATAATGTACAGTGGTACTACTAGTGACTGCCTAGGAAGAGGAATAGGCAGAAGGATGATGACCAAGAAAATTTGGGAAATAATATGTTCTATCTTGGAGTTGTTTTATGAATATATATGTCAAACTGTATCAAACTACACATTACTTTTTATCTTCTTTTTCTTTTTTCCTATATCTATAGGGTATCCCTATGTAGATCAGACTCGTAGTGATTCTCCTGTTTTTCAGCCTCCCAAGAACTGGGATTACAGGTGCATGCCACCATGCCCAGTCTCAATAGCCATCTCAGCATGCCCCAGGGGCAGGGCCGTTAGCATGCTGGGGATGGAGCCCTGGCCACTGCACTCTGCCTAAGCAAACACTTTGGTCTGCTGAGCCATCAGGCCAGCCCTACACATTACTTTTTAAAAAGTCATTTCTTTTTCATTCTTGTTCTGAGGACACAGTGCTATTTTCCAGAAGTTAAATGACATATGATGTTTTCATTCTATGTGGTATTAACAGAATGTATTAGTAGGTATCTTTCTAAAAAAAAAATTGTCAGTACGGTATACACCTATTCTGCTTAACCAGTGATATGCCAGATCTACCAGTGCACCAGGTCACCAGAGCTGACCACACATCTGTTCCCCACTCTTAGCGGTCATTCAACGCTGAAAATTGGCACATATTACTACAAAATCTGGATTTTTTTTTTTCTCAGCTGGCTACTAAATGATTACTAACAGCACTAGTTTTAACATATATAAGGGGCCAGGGAGATGACTCAGTAGAATAAGTGCTTGCCTGGTGAGCGCAAGGGTCTGAGTTCAAGCCCCAGTTTCGCCAAAAAAAAAAAAGTTACACTTATAATATACATAAACAAAAACACATTCAAGTCCTTAATTTTATGCAAAAAATTTTTGAAAAGACCAAGAAGTTCAAAAAACATCAGGCTCAGCAGTTCTTTGTAGGGTAAGAAAGTGTTTTTAAAAAGCACAAAAACCTGAGACTTTTAGACACGACCCACCAGAAAAAATCTTTTGCCAGTTCATTCTGAGATGCTTTCACGAGTACTGCCACTGCCTTTCTCCTGTGGAAGATCACTGCTGACCCAGTCTTTTAAGGCCAGGAGGGTCTGGGTTTGAATCACTAGCTCCTTGAATCCGAAGAGGCTAAGAGGTGCTAGAAGGGAAGAGGCTGCCACTTCCTCTGGCAAAANAAAAAAAAAAAAAAAAAAAAAAAAGATTACCAGGCTTTCCACAGCTAAAAAGACCAAAACACTTAGGCACTTCTTGGAAGACAAGCACCAGACCAAGTTACGCAGCTAAAGGATTCCAACTCCAGCAAATGGGAGTAGAGGGTCATTACATAAATGTATTTGTATTAGGTCAGTCAGCCACCAGAACACCAAGATGTGCTACTTCTAACAACTGCTTTGAAGTGACTTGAGTATGGCAGACACTTTTTCTGCTCTTTGACCCTGGCCTATATCCTTTCTATTTAATATAGTATGCAAATGACAGCATGCTGAAGTTCTGTCATCTCAAGAGTTCTCTGAGTAGCTCAGTTGTTTGTTCGTTTTATTTTGGTACTGGGGCTCAAACTCTGGACCTTGTGCTGGCCAGGGAGGCACTTGTGCTGCTGAGCTATCTCACTGGCCGAAAGTAAACTTCATTTTATTTATTTATTTTTTCATACCAGGGATTGAACTCAGGACCTTGTGCTTGCCAGGCAGGCTCTTAAACACCGAGCTATTTCCTCAGCCTCCTGGGTAGGATAAAGTAAAAACTTAGCCCAGCGTGGTAATGCACACCTATAATCACAGCATTCACGAGGCTGAGGCAGAAACTTGCTGTGAGTCCAAGGCTAGGATTATCTAGCCAGACCCTATCTCAAAAAAAAAAGTTAAAATTGGAAGAGAAGAAAAGAGTATAAATTCAATAGGAAATAGGGGTATAACTCACAAAGCATGTGCTCAGCAGGATATGAGGACTGGGGGAAGCCACACATCCACCCCCAAGAAAAAGGATTCAATAGGGAGTTTATCACGCTCCATATCTTCCTATTTCATGACATGTTGGAAATATAATCCTTAGGGCTTTTTTGGTTCCACTGCATAGAGGTCTGGCCGCTTTTGTCTTAAAATTGGGATTTGCTGACGTATTTCAGCCAGCTTCTTCAGATCTGCAAATATAAGAAAGTGGATGATGAGTAATTTGCAACTTCTTACTAGCCAAGAAAGGCACTCCCCCCAAACTGAAGATAACCAGAATTTCAGCAAGTCACGCAACAACATCAGCCTTATCTAAACACACAAATGACCTGGCACAGGTCCTGAGAACATTTAAAACCAAACCAAGAAAATGCAAGCTGAGCTATACCTACAGTATCCTCAAGATAAATAAGGAATGGAATAAAGGAGCCTCCCCAAGTTACCACAGCTTTACAGCTATGGAATCTTACCTATATCTGAATACAGGACCATTTCTTCAGTGCCAGCTTTGGCTATGACTTCACCCCTAAAACAGATGCAGAGGAAAATGAATAGACTCACTGATGTCTGGTAATACTCAAGATCTCTTCGTTTTCCTCTGAGCATCTCATAAACAAAACAAAATGATCTTGAGATCTGAAACAAAAAGTTAACAGGGTATGGTAGTGCATTCCCATAATTGTAGTGATGCCAAAGGCGGAGGCAGAAGGATTACAAATTCCAGGCTATTCTGGACAACACTGCAAGACCCTGTCTCAAATAAAAGGGGCTGGAGGTTTGCGGGATGTAGCTCAGTGAGTGCTTGCCTAGCATTTGTGAGGCCTTGGGTTCAGTTAGTAGCACAAAATGAAGAGGGGAGGTCTCGCAGGTCTGGCCCCCGGGGCTGCAGCTCCTGGCGTGCTCTGCACTTGCTGTTCCCCACCCCTCCTCTCCTCCTGCCAGTGCCACCAAGCCTGAGCCTGAGCCGCTGCCACAGTCACAGCACCAGCGCTATGGCATCTAGAGTTAGTGAATGATGAAGTCATCAGTTTTTAAGTGGATTAAAGCACCTGCTTAGGCAGACACAGGGGACAGGAGTTCAATCCCTGGGCCTGCTGTGCCAGCCCTGCCCCTCACCCCCCAGGGCACGCTGAGGCGGCAATTGGGACTTGGTGTAGTGGTGTGCCCCTGTAACCCTGTGTATCCCAGTGCTTGGGAGATTGAACACAGGCAGATCACTAGGAGTCCGAGCTACGTAGTGAGACCCTATAGGCCCTGTAGACCCTTACTAAAATTTAAAAAAATGAAGTGTTTAATGATATATGAAAGTAAGGAAATCTTCTACCCAAAAGGAGATTAAAAAGCGAAAGAAAGCTGTTCTCTTCTGTTTAAGTGATGACAAAAGACAAATAATTGTAGAGGAAGCAAAGCAGATTTTGGGCTCCTGAAAGTGCACCATTAAAAAGCAAGATGGGAAAAAAAAAAAAAAGCAGGATGATTTATCTAAAGATGCCATTAAAAAGAAATTTACAGGTATTAAACATGAGTGGCAGGTAAATGGCTTGGATGATATTAAGGACCATTCAACACTTGGAGAGAGCTTGGAGGCAGTGTAGTAGTTTCACTGGAAGGGAAACCCTTATAAAAATGACAGTCGAGTGCCACCTGGATCTTAAGAGGCTTTCATTTTTCCAGCTCAGTCCACTGGAAAAGTGTTAGATTTTTTTTCCCTTTCCACTGGACTCTTCCAACATAACGAATGGAGGAGATACTATTCATGTAAGCAGCTTGTCAGTGACTGCCATTAGACTGTTTAACATGGCTATTTTTATGTACAACTCGAGGGATGCCTTCCCATCTTTAGCCAAAACTGCTGGTTACACGCCTCGCTTGCTGCAAGCACTAAAATGCATGTGATTGTCAATGTGAATAGCTTAGAGGATAAGCTAACTGAATGCCTTGAAAGTATTAGGCACAAGTCAGATGGTAACTTTTTCAGTATTATAGCTGCACTTGATTGCAGTTCTGAGAGGCACTCAGCATTCATATACTTCCCCTGCCTTGGCAAGCCTATTTTTGTGTCATGGCAGCACAAAAGCATCTTTTTTGTACTGAGTTTAATCAAAAGAATGCCAACTGAATTTCATTAACTGTGTCGTCAGTTTCCCTAGTACCTCAGTGTTCATTCCTGTTACCTGCATATCTTAAGTAGCTGATAGAGTATTAATACCTTTGTGTTTTTTGTTGAGTGTACACTACTGAATAAGTGTAGTTTTATGTTTACCATGTCTTACAACACTAAAGATAGTTTGAATATCAAAAACAAACAAAGAAACAAAAATGGGTCAGCCAGATAGCTCAGTGGACTAAGCACCTGCTTAGGTAGAGCGCAGCGGCCGGGATTCGATTCTGGCCTGTCGTGCCAGCCCCGCCCCCGGGGCATGCTGAAATGGCCATCAAGACTGGGTGTGGTGGCGTGCGCCTCAATTCCAGTTCTTGGGAAGCTGAAAAAGGAGAGTCACTACAAGTCTGATCTACATAGTGAGATCCTGTAGACCCTGCTGACCCTGTACCAAATACATTCAAAAAAAAGAGGCAAGAAAAAATATTAAGAACGTAGGTATATCAATTTCTATCCTGCTGTTTAAGCAGCTATGTAACTTTGTGGCAAGTTACAATGAATGTCCATTTCCTATTCTATCAAGTGGAAGTAAGAGTTCTGTGGCTTACTGAGATAACTATGGAGTACAGTTTATAAACTGCAAACTGCTTGCCAATGGTAGCTATTCCATGGTTACAGACAATTGGGAATAGAGCCTACAGCTTACTACTCAATACAGCCTACAGCTCCTACTTCCTCCTGACTATACTTCAGTTAGCCCTTTAAGAGGGCTGCCTCATTCTGCTCTTTGTACCTGCTCAGGCTGCTACCCGACCTGCAGGTAGCCAGGCCCAAATCTGCTAAGATCTCTTTGTACCTAGGATCCTTGGATCTCTATGCTAATGGGTTTAGTTTCATATCTGAGTTAAAGATTCCTGTCTATAGGAAATGGGTAGAAGTGACAGGGGATCCACAGACTGGCAGAAACAACACTCCTAAATCATTCCAGGGGAAAGCTCCTCTGGGAAACTGTTTCCAGTCTCTCGGCCCAGAGCAGAGGGTCAAAACACAGCAAATGAAAATGAATGTTAATAACATATATAAAGCAAGTGCAAGGTCCTGAATTTGATCCCAGTACCAAAATAAATAAAATAGATAAATAAGTAAATCATGATATAAGATTTGGTTCCCTTTATGAGATCATTACAAACATTTCTGGCACAGATGAACTACAAATGCCACTATTAACGCCACTGAACTAAATCCTTTTTTGTTCTTTTCTAATTATGGTCCATCTGGCAATTCAGAGACCTCTCTGTGCAGAGCTCCAGATACTCACAGCACACTGGTGAGCTCCCAAATCCTGCAGAGGAAGAAATGAACGCTGAGCACATACAGTTACATCATGTCAGAAGCAGCATACTCGAGTCCATCAGAACTAGCTGTGGAGCATGGCTATCCAGGAACCAGAGCCAAAAAGCCTGTTGCAACTAGCAACTAGACCGAAGAACTGATGCAGATTCACAAAAACATTCAAGCCAGCTCAGTCCTTCACGCTCATGTGAAAAAGAACTGCTGAGGATCGCTCACCAAGCAAGGCCTCCCCACCACACTCGGAGCTGTGAGGGCCACAATGTCAGAAAAGTGAACCTTTTGGGACCCCACAGTGTGGCTTAACCTTTCTTATCCTGTTATTAGTCTATGTACCCTGGGATTGTAGAAAGATGTATCACTCTGTATGCATGTATTCATTCATAAACAGGATTAGTATGGATGAATTAAAGTTCTGAAGTTCAAAGTCACAACCCAATCACATATTCCAGCTACTTTACTCTGGGAACTCCAATTCTATTATCTACAAACAGCCTCGTAAGGCTCAGACCCTCAGTTCAAGTTGAGATACTATGTGAGTGCACTAAATCCCAGCCACAGACTGAAAGGTAGGCACATTAACGGCTGCCTGTATGCACCTCTACACAGACGGCCTCCACTGAGTAATAAAATGCTGTGCCCAAGGGACATAATCCATTTCCCTCGGTGAACCCATCCTCCCTTATCCTCTCATCATTATGCTGGGAACAAAGTCCTCACCCTGTAACTTATTCCTGCCATAGAAATAGGCTAAATTTTAACCAAAGGCCAAGAGTTCAGGAGATTCTCTTACTAAACCACTCATCCATCACTCTTGCCTTGATTGACCTGAGAGATCCAAGTATGTGTGAGATGAAGGTCACCTGGGCAAGCAAAAGAGTACTGAGCACTCAGGTAATGAGGACAATTTCCTTCTCACATGGTTTTCTTTTTTTTTTTTTTTTTTTTTTTTTTTTT
>NDGN011345861.1:0-10144 GCA_002564285.1 Tympanoctomys barrerae | reverse complement strand
ACTGAGCCCTCCACGTCGCATCTACGTCCACTCCCACTGGACGGTGTGTGGCCAGAAAATGTCGAAGAGCTTGGGCAACGCGGCGGATCCCATGGCTTGTCTGGATCGCTACAGGGTGGATGGCTTCCGCTTTCTCCTTGGCAGGGCGTGCCCACCTGGGACTGTGATTACTATGATGAGAAGGTGGTTAAGCTGCTAGACTCTGAGCTGGCAGAAGATTTTGGAGGCCTTCTGAATCGATGCACTGCCAGCAGAATCAATCCTGCAGGTACCTATCCAGCCTTCTGCACTGCCTGTTTCCCCAGGGGGTCAGGGTCGCAGGGGCCGGCAGTTCACGCCCAGCCGGAGGACCATGCTCTTTTGAAGCGCAGTGGCTGCCTTGCCCAATCAAGTGGCTGACTACTGATAATTTTCTTTCTCTCTCTCTTTTTTTTTTCTTTCGGAACCGGAGATTGAACTCAGATCCTTCCGTTTGCCAGTCAAGCGCTTTTCCTACAGAGCCATCTCCCTGGCCCCATATTCAAATCTACAAGGCTTTGGAGGTGGTGTCCAGCTGTGTTCGGCAGACTACCGGTTTTGTTCAAAGGCATGTCCCATGGAAACTGAGCTGGGAGAGCACAGCGGATGCTTCGTGGCTAGGGACTGTGCTTCACATAGCCTTGGAGTGCTTCAGAGTCTGAGGCACTGTGCCTCAGCCAGTTACCCCGAACCTAGCAGATAAGCTTCTCGCCAGGCTGGGGCTTTCTGCTGCAGAGAGGGTCCTTGAGAAGTTCTTTTTCTTGCCCTGATTCTATGGACACCAGTGCCCTTTTGAAGGCAGGAGGCTGGGTCCCAAGATTGGGCATTTGTTTCCACGGGTGAACCACTCCAGCAGAGCTCCGATGGTGAAAGCTCAGAGGACCTAGAGGCTCAGTACTTAGTGATTTGTGGTGAAACTGAAAAGGTGTTTTTTCTTTTAAGGAAAGTTATGCTGCTGATTTCTAGTGTTGCCACAAGATGGACACAAGATGTTTTCTTGCTACTAGGGCTTCAAGTGCCAGCCCCTTTTCATTGTTTGGCTATGAACCACTGTCTTTGTCCACTACTAAGTCTAACATTTCTTCAGGAATGATGGATGGGAGACAGGGGTACTGATACTGTCCTTTATTGTACTTGTCTCCAGCCAGTTATTTGTGCAATCTACCTCTTAGGGTGTCTGCCTCAGGCTAATTAAGTGACATCTTTGAGAGTGGGGTTGTGTGACCATGTCACTCAACTGATAAAATATTAAGCCTTAGCTTTTTAAAAATAACCAGTTAAAACCTTAGATTTTTTCACAGGTCAATCCTTTGTTATACACACTGGGTCTGTTGAAAAGATTCTTGTATTGAACCATAAAAGCTGGTGTGCTAGACGAGGTGAGCCTTGGGTATTCCGTAAATTCTTACAGCCATGACTTCTTGGTCTGACTGCCATGCTTTTAACATTACATGTCAACTAGTAGGTGACTGTGCTGTAGTCTCACACAGTGAATTAAGATTGAGGTTTCTAAATGTTTAAAATAAATTAGTTTCCTGCTTTCTGATCTCAGATCATTTGCTTATTTTAAGGGATAACAGCAACCACTTTTTTTTTTTAACAGAAAGCAATATTCTCAGTTTCTTAAAGGCTACTGAAAATGACACTTACTACTACCCTAGTGTTTCACATTGTTTATATGATAAACTGTAAAATTGCTGAGGCACTTGGTATGTTAAAATTTTCCAACTTTGGGGGCCAGGGAAATGGCTAAGTAGAATAAGCGCGTCCCTGGAAAGCGCAAGGGCCAGAGTTCAATCCCTGGTTCTGACAGGTAATAGATATGACTAATATGTACAGACTAAAAGAACATTATTTCCTTTGTACTTACATTTTTAATTTTGTTAGCTACACATGTAATTTACCTCCTGCTTCCTTTTGGTTAATTGAAATCTATAATACAATGTAAAAATTGCTTATTGCTGAAAATGTGAGCACTCAAATTTCAAGTAATTTTTTTTTCTGATTGTTTTGCTCTTTTAACTTTGAAGTTTAAAATTTTAAACTATATTTCTAAGTGTGTTCTAGAGGATATGTTGAAAGCGAGGGTAGAGGGAAATACTGATCAGTGCTCTGGGAGTTGCAGCTGTCTGTGGACTTGGGTCTCTCCACAGTGCGCCAAGATACCCTCACAGGGGAGATTTTAAGGTATAGTTTATACAGTGAGTACACCTCAGAAACCAGAGTGGCATAGGTGACTGGCTACCTGTGAGGATTCAGCAATGAGTCCTTCCTTGGAAAGTAGTGTGGTAGAAGCAAGCACTTTGGCTGGCAGTTCCCTGTGTTCTGGCAGCTGCTGCTCAGTTTCCATTTCTGTTTATTAGCAAGGTAAGGGGTTCGTAGTTGCTAGGAAAATGGTTCTCACTGACGCTGGAAAGACCATTTCCGCAGTGTCCCTCTGGAATCCATGCTCCTTCTTGCTGTGGGCCTTCCTGTGACCTGCTGGGGTTTTGAGGACAGACTTCAGGCACAGCGGGCAGCATCTCACAAGGCTGGGAGGACAGAGACCAGAAAGAGAGCATGTGTTTATATGAAAGAAGGAAAACACTGCAAGAGTGGCGAGGTGATCACCTCTGTGCTCTTCCAGCTGCACAAGTTCTTGCAGGGCCGGGGACAGAGTACCTCTCCCTTGCACTTTGTGGTGGCCCTGTGCAGGTCATACACTGGTGCTTCGTGTGTGGGAGGGGGTCATGTAACCTGTCACTGGTGCAGGACATGACTGGCCTCATGGACATCTGTGGTTAAGGTACATGAAAGGAGAAGCAGAACAGAGCAGTCACCACAGAAGATGGGATATTGAGTAGAACAGGTGCTCAGCTGGATCTGGTTGTGACTGGTTCTGAGCAGGCAGTTGAGGTAAACCTGGTCTGTGTGTGACAGGTAGGGCGGCTTGGATTCTCCAGTGCCAGAAACAGCAGAGGAAATATTTTTTAAATTTAAATATTTAAAAATGCTAAGATGCTAATGCAAGAGTCGATATTAACACCTGGCAGTTAAGATTGTTTTTCCTGTGTTAGGGATGGAACCAGGACCTTGTGCTAGACAAGCCTTCTACAGCTGAGTCCCATCCCCAGCCAACTGCTAAGAGTTCCCTGAAGTTCAAAGAGCCTCAAAAACATCTTTGGTCTGTTGGGTCATTAATCCACAATTCTACGTCAGCTTTTCTGGCCTTTCTTTCAGAATTTAGGATCCTGGGCAGTTATTGGCCACAGCCTTTGTTTTTAGGTGTCTTGGTCACTTTCACAAGCCAGCACTTTTGGAGTAATAGTCTTAAAAGCAAATTAAGAACGATAATGTTATCTATGTTTTGCACGTCAGGAACCTGAATGGTGGCATTAGGAAATTTTTCACTGGATTCAAAACTTGAAATAAATTTTGGAAGATCACTTGGCATATTGTCAACAGCAGTTCTGCGACAGCCTCCTGTTCCTGGAGCCTTCGCATGGAGCTTTTTAGTTACTATATTTAGTTGTGTATAAAGGTTATCATTTACGTTAGAATAGACTGATCATAAAGAGTACCCTAGGTAAGGTACAGTGGACCCTTGACTTAGGAACTCAATCCATTCCTATGTGCCGGCTGTATCTCAAGTAGCCTGGGTTCCTCTCACAGCCTTCAGGTCTCCTGTACACTTGTCATAAGAGTGGCCTGGGCCCAGGACTTCTCTGTTAACTCTATACAGAGGAAAGGATGTGGTGTTCTTCCCAGAGCTTTTTTTTTGGCGGAACTGGGTTTGAACTCAAGTCCTTGCACTTGCCAGGGAAGCACTTATTCCACTGAGCCATCTCCCTGGTCTCCAAACTCTGAGGGATTTTTAATTTTTTATTTATTTTTTGGTGGAACCGGAGATTGAACTCAGCCCTTTGCACTTGCCAGGCAAGCGCTTATTCAACTGGAACTTATTATTTGTTACAGGATCTTACTACACAGATCTCACTCAGTGATCCAGTCTCAGCCTCCCCAGCTCTGAGATTATAGGTGCCACCATGGTGGCAGATTCAGTCGGCCACTATGCCCTGTCTCAGTTTGGCACAGAGCACCGGGGGGTGAGCCAGAAGTGGCACATGGTGCCTGGGCTCGAGCCCTGGTCCCTGTGCTTGCCTAAAGCAGGTGCTTAGTCTGTTGGGCTATCTCCTTGGCTTTCTTCCCAGAACTCTCTAAAGATTAAATCGAGGGGCTAGGGAGATTGCTCATTAGAATAAGCACCTGCCTGGCAAGGGCAAGGGCCTGAGTTCAATCCCTGGTTCCATAAAAAAAGAAAGGAATCTATAGCTGGTACCATCTGGGAGCACAGCAGCTGGCCTTTGGAACATAACACAACACTAATCCTGAAATTAAACCTTACATATTGGTCATAACCCACATTGATATATCAGGTGGGCTGCAATTTGAGGGTCCAGTGCATTTCTGAAAACCTTTGTAAGTCACTTGTAGGGAATCTGTGAGGGTCTTCAAAGTAAAAACTGTTCAATCCTGGTAAACTGGAATTAACTTTTAAAATTTAAATTTCTAAAAAACTTACTTTGTGGAAAATTTGTATATGTTATATAAAAAGCAGAACTTTAAGTACAGAGTTGTGTTTTCTTTTTCTTTTTGGAGGGCTGAGTACTGAACCTAGGGCCTCACTTTTGCTAAGTGCTGTATTATGGAGTACACCTGCCCATTTTTTTTCTCATTCCTGGAATTTAATTAAATAAAATTACTATTGTAATAATCCTATTTGGGTGCTACTAAAGAAAATTGTAAGAAATGACATAAAATTTAGTATGCATGAGTTGCGCGAAAGCCGCTATGTGGGTTTTCATGCTAGTACTCCTTGCTGGAAGAAGTATTTTTTTGCTTGGCTATAAAGTATTTTTAACATTCCTTGTGACTGTGTGACTTAGGAGGGTGTGGAGGCACATGCCTGTGATCCCAGCACTTGAGTGCTGAGGCAGGAGGCTCACTGTGAGTGTGAGGCCAGCTGGGGTACACAAGCAAGTTCCATTCAGTCTGCAGTATAGTTAGACCATGACTCAAAAAAAAAATGTCTGCTTGGAAATCTGTTCTAGGTTCCAAGTGAACTTCTAGATTACTAAGACTTGAAACCTACAGACGCAGGCTGACAAAAATTTCTCACAAAACGTAACCTGGGTTCTTATTAAAGAGATTTTAAGAAAATTAGGGTTTTATTTATTTTAGAATGGCTTTAATTTCATAATTACTTCAGGGAAACAGTGAAAAAAGATTGACAGATCTCAATTCAAAGGAGCACGGATGCATTAGGAAGTGAGCAAGGCATAGAGCAGGTTATGGTCGAGTCTGCTGTGGGACAGGGGTGGGGCATGCTGAGCCTCTGAAGAGGCCCACTAGCAGCAGCTGAGGAAAGCCATGTTCAGTGGTGCTTCTAAGTGGGCAGTTATACTTCCTTTGTCATCCTAAGCCCTGAGAAAGATTTGTTACAACAATTTCTGTAGTATGACATGAAAAATCAGAATCAAATCCTATTGGGAAAAAAGCAACTATCCAACGGGAGTGAATCTTATTCTTAATTGTGATGTTGTGTCTTAATATAATATTTCATCTTAACTGTTTTAAGCATCCAGGGACTACAGCACTCCAGCGAGTGCTGTTCACTGCTGAATTCTCATTCTGCGCCACAAGCGCTGCAGGAGCTGCTACCTTGCTTGGACTCAGAATGGACCAGTGAATTATGGCATCTGTCCTGACTCAGCACCTACTTTCCAGTGTCACGGTAGAGCCACGTTTTGGCCTGGAAGTCCCATTGTTTGTTCTGCTTACTTGATGAGTCTGATATGTGATTCAAGAAGGTGGCACTTGTGTCCTAAAGCTGAATGAAAGTTTTGAAGTAGCACCTCCAAGCCGACCCAGCCTGCTGCTGACAATAAAAATTGTGGTTTCCACAACAAGGAGGCATACACCACTCTACTGACTACCAAGACCACACACAGTGCCAAAACAGGTGCCAAGGGCAAGCCATAAAAACAATGGGTGGTCCCGCCACCCCACAACTGGGGATTGAACTCAGGCCCGTGCACTTGCCAGGCAAACACTTACTCTATTGAGCCATCTCCCCAGCCCCGATGGGTGAGTTTTTAATGGCATATCAGATCTAGATGCTTGTGGATTTGTGTTTCCACCTGTGCAGTGAACCAATCTTAATATCACTTCAGTGTATAGTCTCTCTCACAAGGAAACACACTAGGAAGTTCAGTAATCATTACAGTTTATTGACATCAGTGTTGTGAGAAAACTGACATCAGCTTGTATTTAGCCTTAGGCTCTTTCACAAGTTCTGAGCAAAGACTAAGGACGATTACAATAATGACCACTGTACTGTAGAACTGCATCAATGTACATGCAATAAACAGTGACATGGAGGTAGATAACACATCCTGAACACTTTCCAGAAGTGGCAAGTGTTACATAGAATAACACAAAGTGTTACACAAAGAGGAATAGGAATACATAACCCACACCAGCTACTGAGCAAGAAAAGAGAGCAAAAAAGGAGAAACCCATTGGTTTTTTGGACTTTGATTTTGAAAACACAGACATATGGCATGTTCCCAAGATTAAATGACAGAGGCTAGAGATAGCTTTTGCTATTGCAGGGATTAAAGTCTTTCTGAGGTACTTCAGAAGTCCTTTGGCCTCACCTTATGTTCTGTACATTTCTCAGAAGGCTGACTTGCACAGTGGTTTTAAAGAATAATTTCCATGGCCAATCTAGAAAGTTAAAGTTCTAGAGTAACTATTTCCACTAGAAGATTAAAGATGTTTTATTCTTAGGTAATTGATAAAAGTGTGATTAAACATTTGCATGTTTACTATAATTTATTTGCTTGTTTTAGAATTGAAGTATTTTCTGATTCCAATTTCCACCGCATAAGAGATTAGAATAGGGGCTGGGGGTCGGGGGAGATGGCTCAGTGGAATAAGCGCTTCCCTGGCAAATGTAAGGGCCTGATTTCAATCCTTGTTCCACCAAAAAAAAAATCAAGATTAGAATAGATATTTTAGTGACTAAGTGAATAATGGTCTCCACTTCTTGGAGAGAACACCAATTATTTTTGAAAAGTACAGTTTCTAAAGGTATTTTTTTCTCATAACTCCCCAGTTCCCAAGAGCATTTGCTCCTTACAACTGATCATCTGTTAGTCAGAGATTCGATCTATTAATTACATGTGAGGATTCATCAGTTGCTTGCTTGATACTTTTTACAAAGCAGCAGAACATGGCTAATGCTGCAAGACCCATCTGTTAAAAGCCAAGAACATGTCTATTGCCAGAGTCCCCAGTGTGGACACCTGGCACTGCTGCTATGTGGCTTGCTGAAGAGGCACACTGGCGTGATACTGGTTGTTCTGATTCATGTGCATTTCTTGCTCTACTTTTATGCACACACGCATGCAAGCACACACGCACTTGCACACGTGCATATGATAAAGGAAGGTTGTAACAGCCCGGCACTTCTGTGGGTGGACTTTGCTAAAGATAACCAGAATGCCTAAAGTTTCAGATTCAGACTACATTCAAATAGATGTAACAAAAAAGAAAGATGATACAATGGAGTATGTGACAATCATGTAGTATGAGATATTTAAGGATGAACTTAGCAATATTTTTATGTAAAATCCATCATGAGTGAAAGTGTGGTAAACACTACAGCTCCACTTTACGAGCTAACTCTCAGCTATGAAAGATCCAGTCCTCCCACATACCTGTCTGCTCAAGAGCATTAGGAAATGTCTGCATCTCATTATTACCCAGGGTAGCAGCCAAGACATCCTTTAGAAGAAACACAATAGCTCTTTTACAATAAAAATATACAAAACAAATTGTGTTAACATAGCCTTCCAATTCCACTGATGTGTAGGATTTTAGTCACAAAAAAGTAATTCTCTGTCACTTTTCAAATTTGTCTCAAAATATATATAATATATAAAGTGAAATTAAATGAGGTTTCAAAGGCTGTTATACTCCACCGGCTCAGTTCTCTTTCATCCTTGTACTTCCACAATGTTTTGGCTATTATTAGGGACCATTCTGGAAAAACTAGGGAGGTTTACAATCAATGCGTTTAGAAATGGAAAAAGAAAAAAGCTGTGAAACCAACATAGTATTCTGAAGTCTGAGTTAGACGCATTTACACTGGATTAATTAAGCCAGAACATCCTTCCCCATATTGCCCAAAGTTTATCATGTTACATTATACTGTGGGAAAGTCTACCAAATGGGATTAAATCTTTTAGGCTAATGGACATGGATTCTAATCATTTTTTAGGGAGGGCGGACAGGTTAAGATATTTTCTCTCACTTGCTTTTGAGAAACGTTCACATAGCTGAATATCAGCATTTTCTTTTCATAGAAAGATCTTGTGAATTTAGACATCATTTGTAATATGGTTGGAATTGGGGAAAGCTCTTACAAAATTAAGTATCCCTAATTGCATTTTAGCTTAATGCCTTATGTGAAAATGAAAATAGAAATAGGTCTCAAATAAATGCCCTTAGCCCTATCATTTTTGGCCGAGAAGACTAGCTGAACTAAGAGGATAAAAAGAGTGCAAAGAGGGCTGGGGAGACCGCTGCCACGTGCTGCATACAGGTGTGAGCCTGAAAAAAACAAAGCTCAGTAATCTGCATAATTAATATCTACTAGTGAAAAATGTGCTGCAATGTTGTTTTCTTGAAAAATCTGGAGAAATCCTATCAAAACTGAAAGCAAAAATCCCTCAGAATGCTATTAGCCAGGATAGGGGAAATCCAGAGTGAAGGGAGGCTTTCCATGTACATGTCAGCATATTCAGATTCTCTTTGCAATTGATCCAAAGTAGGGTGAGGTACATGGAGAACAACCTGGAAAGGACATAGGTGGATAGACAGGGAGCTGTCGCAAGGCTCAGAGAGCTGACTAGTAGGCTCAGGGACTCATTTCTATTTTGAAATTAACAATGGGAAAATGCTTTTTGAAGCACCACAATCCAATGACAAGGATCTGGGCCAACAATTACTCTCAGTTGCATAGCACCTGCCTGGAAAGCAAAAGGTCCTAAGTTCAACTTCTGGTACCAAACCAAACAAAAAACAAAACAACAAAAGACATGGATCTGAGGGAATACCAAAAAACATGTCAGTGTAAGTCAAGGGTGAAAATAAATGCTATGAAACTTGGAAAATTTACTTTGAAGCCTGTGTACTTCAGGAAAGAAAACTTGACTCTTTTTTATGCAACAACACAAAAACAACCATCTCCTGAAATTTCCCATTAGAGATCCTTTTTTTGTGTGTGTGGCAGATCTGGGAATTGAACTCAGGCCCTAGTGCTTGCCAAGGAAGCGCTTATTCCACTGAGCCATCTCCCCAGCCCCTAGAGATACATTTTATCATCACTATTCCACAAAGAAATGCAGAAGAAAGATTTTAAAATCCCCCAAATTTTCTCTGGTGAGCAACCAGCAATAAATGCAAGAGCTGCGGTGAGGGGGCTAGCCAGGCAGAGTGGAGTGCTTTAGCCTTTGGTACACCTGCTTTCCAAAATGGAGCAGCACACCACAAAGCCAGCTGTTCCTAGTAACACCTTCACAAAACACTGACAGTTGCTCTACCGGCACATACCTTGACAGAAATGGCAAACCTGGGGCTGACATACTAGTTTCACTCAGACAGTTATCAACAAAACATCAAATTATCATGTTCTAGGCTCTGTTAATTAAGAAATACATTATCAATGAGGAAAATAGTCACAACAACAGATGAAAAATTTATAGATTGGATGTTTTTAAAAGATTTAAATATGGTGTCACCAATGATACCTTAAATCAAATGTCCTATCTATTCAGTCTGTTACTGTGTACTTTAATTATAAATCAGGCTTGGCATTACATTAATTGAGATTATTTGAAGTGGCATGCCCAAATGGAGTGATAAAATTGGGAATCCATCTTTTATTAGTTTATTAGTTTGAAATTTTGTGCACTAAATAAAAGCTTTTCAAAATTACTCACTGAAGATATTTTACAAATAGAAAAAATAAAATGGGCTATACTTCTTAAAAGTAAGGAAAAATTTTGTCTTCCCAATT